>LKNJ01003351.1:0-45820 GCA_002120245.1 Maccullochella peelii
GACTTGGCCTCCAGATGTCAATCCTGTATTATTATTATTATTATTATTATTATTATTATTATTATTATTATTATAATAAATAAATAAATAAATAAATAAATATAGCCTTTGAATCATGTTGTTTAATGTTGGATTTTTCAGCATGACAGAGGCCATGACACGGTTGAACACACACACGCACACACACAAATACACACTTGAACAACAGACACAAATGACCTATTAATACCCAGTTGTGTACAACATTCTTTAGTGTATCTTCCCTCTCAAGCACACACACGCAGAAAAAACATAATATACAGCTTCCAGGAATCTGATAAGGATTATCTAACATCCCAAAGGCTTGTTTTGTAGCTACTTCCATCTCACACACACACACACGGTTTAATCACCAGATAGCAGGCTGCCTTCTGCTTCCTCTCTCTGCTTCTCCCACACTCATTCCCTTACACTCGGCTCCATCAGGCCTGGTCAGCTGACGTTCCGACGTTCACTAATACAATGTGCGGCCGACCTCAGATCAATTCCGTATCTCTCCACGGACTTTATGAAAACAACACTGGGCTCCATGGCCACATGTTAACAATATGGCCAGTATAACTTTTACACAAAGACGGGGACAAAGATCAACATAAATTTAAACAAATGGGATAATATTAAAAAGGAACTGTTTGATATTTTGGGGAATACACTTATTTGCTTTTTTGCTGAAAGTTACATTAGATGAGAAGATCAATATCACGGTCACATCTGTGAGTTAAACATGAAGCTGGAGCCGGGTAGGGAATCGGTTCCATTATGGATCTAGTGTTAAATAAGTGTTAAATACCTGAATTTGTTAAGCTCAGTGGTCAACAAATCCGTTATAGAATGTTTCATTCACAATCTCTAAAAAACCACAACTTCTGTTTTTCCCTCAGACATACATCCAGTTTAATTACATTAGAGCTTGTGGGAGTCTCATTTTCTTGGTTACCTGGCAGCCAGGAGAGAAATGCATCTGTGTGTGTATGTGCGCATGAGTGTGTGTGCAGTAGCAACCCGCAGGACATGGTCAGATCAGGCACAATAAAATTCAGCGTTTTCCTGATGCAACATGGGCTGAGCGCTGCATTATTCAGGAACTTCATCCAGCCATCCTGCCCACCTATAACAGCTGGAACACAGCGTTCACTCGTCTGCCTCGAGTCCTTATCTGTTCAGCAGCTTTGGCAGGCCTGTCCTAGCAGCTCTGCTCCACCAGCTCCTTCAGGGGTTTGAGATGCTGCTGCTGGTTTATTCATCAAAACCCACAAGCTGACAACCTGACAGGTCCCTGCAGCATCACCGGGCTCTCTCGCACATCTATACAACTTACCCTGTATTTTTCCTTCTCACCTCTTTCACTCTCATTTCCCCATCTTTTTCATCAACTCTCTGGTACTTAGCTTACAACGCTTGCTCAGCATCTCCAGTTCTCCCTAGCGTGGTAACTCTTGTAATCTTGTTTATTTTTCCTCACCATTCTGACCAAACCTCCATCTTCCTCCCCTCACCGTCTCCATCCTCACCTCCTCATCATTACTATTCCTCATGTCATAGCCGAAAATATCCTTGCAGGGTCGACAGCCAGTCATAACAGGAGTGTATTCTCCGAATATTGAGGCAGTCAGTGTTGAGGCTCCCCGTTGTGCGTCTCATTATTCAGCCACTCTGAAGAACATTAATAAAACAGTGTGTCTTTTTTTCTAAAAGATATCAGAGATTTGCTTTAGATACTGTAACATAACTGCTCCTACGTGTCAGCATCTGCAGCTAGGGTATGTTGTCATTTACTTTTTGCAAAGCAATCTAGTATTAAATCTTACTTTCATTAATTAATATTTTTTAAGATATGGGGAAACTTTCATTGATGATATTATTTCTTTAGACGTATTCATGTCCACACATTGCAAACTGTTTACTACAGTGTAGGAAAAATATCTGGGGGGCAACTTTAGGCCCGCTGTCTAAAAAACTGGGGCATCACTTCGCAGCGGGTCCGTCTCCGGTCTGAACCCAGCATTATTTGCTGAGGGTGGTGTTGGTGACGACCTAGGATTGCTTTCTTTGGTAACAGATTTTTTAATGAGGTACCGGTCCATCCCAGCAGCCAACTTCGCTGCAGGTGCAGGATCGCCTGGCCTCTGCCAGTCAGGTATCGTAACAGTAGTGTGTTTAACTACTGATTGAGTCTAAACTGAATTAACTCAAACTGATTATGTTACTTTAATCCAAATAAATGCAGACGTGATGTGTGATGGATAACATAACTCAAGATTTCACTAATTGATTTTATAATCATACAGAAATGAATGGAAACCAGGGGAACAAAAATACTTCCAAATGTATTAATTTAATTTAACACAGCAGCTTGGTTTGCAATATGGTTAGCTGTGATGTTAAACCTGCCTTATTTGATTTTTTAACCACTTGGGGGCAGCGTAAAAACCTGTAACAACAACACAGACATATTAACACCTTATAAAGTTGTGATGGCTAACTTGTTAGCAAACAGTTGCTCATTTACACATCCATTTTCATCCATTCACTCTCCTTCTAGCTCTTGTTTCACGCTAAAACGCTCTGTAGAGTTGAACTGTAGAGTGAGGTAATAATTCTCTGTGGGTTCATCAAGAAGGACCCCTTTTACATTATACATAGTTATTTGATCCTTTGTCAATGTAAAAATATTCATTAGTGCAGTTTTAAGTATACAGTATTTGCAATAAATGAGCTAAAACAGCAGAGTCCACTCTATATTTGGTCCAAGTACATGTCTCTGTCTCATGTTCTAGAGATACGGCGTTGACACTGGCATAAAACAGAGGGCTTCATGGACAGATCAGCCTGGGCAGCTTTTCCTGTATAATTGAGGTCAAGGTGACCTCAGTCAATGCGAGCTTCCCTTTGAATAACTGTAAATAACAGCATTCCCAGTGGCATTTCCACAGACTAAACAGCGTTTCTATTGTAAACAATGATAGAAATCTGGACAAGCTTCATGATTTAAGCTTCAAGGCAAAACTTTTTCCTGCACCAGATAACATTAATAACAAAAACAAATTTCAGCTGCCTGAAACACATGTAATTCTCAAACATTTGTACCCTGCTGCACTAACCACACAGATTCAAATGAAGGTAATTTATCGACAACAAGGGCATTCATTTTGGCAGCTGAATAGCGTGAGAAAACTGTACAAGTTAATCTTCTACATGTAGACACACACACACACACACACACACACACACACACACACACACACACAGTATCATGTCATGGGATGACAAAACAGGTTCTGAGTCTGCCAGCCACAAACAGGCAATATGTATATGTGCAAATGCATGTTTAACAGTGAGGTGAAGTGTGTGAACATGAGTGTGTCCATGCCCCAGCACCCACACACAAACACAGTGTGCACCCCTCCCCAGCTGTTCCTTTGGGGGTCTGGATCAGACAGCTGTCCCTCTGGTCTGAACAGAGCTCACACTGTTCTGAAAAAGACATGCTCAGCACATTGTTCAGAGGTCTCTCTCCCTCTCTCTCCCTCTTTCTCTCTCTCAGCAGGGTTCTGTCAGGCAGGCCAAACAAAAGACCCTGGAAACACCCAACACTGGCACAGACAGCCACAATGAGCATGGTAATAACACACACAGGCAAAAAAAAAAAAACACCCTACCTCTGACTCAAAGGCTTCTGGGATTTGCATTTAATAATTATTTTCATTTTCAATCTATTGTGCATTTTTGGAATAAACTATCCTGTGTGAAAAAATGTAAAGAGAATGAAACACAAAAGGTTCAGAGATATCGCAGCCCAATGTGATGTCTTGAGATTGCTTGCTTAGTCTGTCCAGCAACCACAAAACCCCACATTTTTATTTTTTTAATATCAAAGACAGAAATACATTATGAAAATAATAAAAGATATGTAATGCCAAAAGGGCCAGCTGTTAAAATTGAGCTTAAAAGCACATCTGAAAGTTTCTGACTAAAATGAGAGCGGTAAGATAAGGAAATGAAAACATAAAGGACAGACAGGAGGACTCACCTAGACCAGACGTGTAGATGGCCTTCACAGACTTCTTCATCTTGTACAGAACACTGCGGTCCACATCCAGAGCCTGAACAGACAAACAAAGAGGCAGACATTGAAAAACATCACGCAAGTTAGTGTAGATTTATCACTTTAATTAATTACTTTACTGTATTTTGCTGTCATTGTGTAGATGGTGAGATATTGTTTAGCCTGCATGAGGTTTGTGTTATTTGTCAATTATTCTATCTGACACAAGATTCAGAGCTTACTCCCTAAACTGAGCATCTTATAAATAACATGTGACCACGTACAACGGAGCACACAAAATAACAGGAACACCTAATTATATAATGCCTGATAATCTGACTGAATTGCCATTTTATTTCACTTCATTCATTCAGCCTGATATCATGTTCATGTTGGCCGATTTCTTGTTGAGAGGGGAGGATGTTTTGTTTTGTCTTGTCTTGTCTTGTCTTACCAATCAATCAGTAGTGAGTGACTCATCTGTCCCGCCAACATCATTTTCAGTTGACACGGAAGCTGCAGTAGAGGTTCCTAAGAGCAGTTATCTTAATGTTTTTCATGTTGATTAAAGAAATATGTCTATTTTAGAGTTGTCATTTCTGTAAATCGACTTTAAAAACAACCTGCACAAGTGCATCAATGTAATCCACGCTTGTTGCCATTTTTCCGCTATTTCTTATGAACGTTGCAAGGTAGCTAGCTAGACATGTATGATGAGGTCCCCATTTTTAATCCCACCTACAAAGCTCGGAGGCTGCAGTTTGCATTGTTGTTGTACTGAGTTGAATTATATTGTTTAGTATTCCTGCTTTTTGTCCATGCCCTGAATGCATGCCTCCATGTGGTGGGTACAGTTTGTGTTTGTGTGTTTGTGTGTGTGTGTCAATGCCATCTCCACTCTGGCTGCAAGTAATGAATTATTCAAGGCAAAGCTAAGAATAGACCTGAGCTCCGTCATCAGTTATTGTGTGTGTGTGTGTGTGTGTGTGTGTGTGTGTGTGTGTGTGTGTGTGTGTGTTTATCAGTATAATAGCTTAGGTCCCTTACTTGAAGGACAATTTCTCTGAGAAGTGTATACACGGGCACACACACAAACCTATGAATAACCATAGTCTCACACACTTTCACATGCATTGAGCCCCGACTCACACACTAACCAGGACAAACACTGAAAGTCCAGCTGAGACAATGCAGCACTGTATCAGTGATGAGTGAGGGAGTCTCTCGGGATGAGAGCAATTTGGGGAAATTAGTTTTTTAGGGGCTTTATTAAGTACGTCCGCCCAACAGGGCCAAAGCCGGCGCCACTTATCCCTGCCCCGCTCCCCGTCTAACTGACACATATCAGATCCCCCGGACCCTCTGAAAACAAAAGACACAATGGCTCCCATTCAGCTGCAATACACACACCAATACTATACACTCCCACACTGTAACTCTCTGCAATACCACTAGATGCGATGACCAAATTGATTAAATCCATAAATCGGTGCTGCATTAATATCCAAGCTATGGGCGGCTATTGCAAAATGAAGAACCGCTCAGCACTTAGCTTTCCCCAGGGTCATATTTCTCTCACACACACACGCACGCACGCACACACGCACACACAAGGAACAGAAAGAGAGAGAAAGACAAGAGACTTTAAAGGGAAAATGACATAAATTCACATAAATTTGTCACTGGTAGAGGCACAGGCAGAATAAAGGAACACAGAGTTCAGAGAAAAAACAAGAACATTGACACTGTGCCTTTTTGCTCGTCTATCAGTGGTGGCTCATAGTGGCCATCTATGAAGCGTGGCAAAGAAGGGCCAGTCAGCCTGGTAGAGTATACAGTTACTCTGGACAGTGAAGAGGAAAGATAATGGGGGAAGGGGAAATAATCTACAAGCCTAATGAAAGAATTGTCTGATCAAGCAAAGGCCACATCTGTCCTTTTATATTTATTTCTATTTCACTGAGCATTAGTTGTAAAAAGTTGATGTGTCGACCTCCGCAAGATTTGTGTCCATTTTGACAGCATTTTTTGGACACACTGCAAATGTATCGCCACCTGCAAGGTTATCTGCAGCAGAAGTGCCCTTTTTTATTGTTACATTTTTATGAAATATTTGGCTTATTAAGATTGAGGGAAAACGAGCAGTGGCACTACATTACACAGCAAGTGTGTCTTATCATCAGTGGCTGTGATTAGAACCAGTTTACTGGGGGAAACCCTGATCTGTTTAGCCAACAGTTGTCCACTGCCATGTTCCTCTATGAGCTGCGTCAAAATAATTCAAGAACATTAAAACAAGGACAACTTCTTTGGCACCAATCCATTGCTTCTTAGTGTGGCTACCACCTATTTTTTATGAATTAAAACAGACTTGAATTCACTGTTGATTACATTTTTGCAGCTGTATGTGCCGTCATTACGTCTACACCTTTCATACCTTTAACAAGAATCTTGACAGTCTCAAAATATGATGTTGAGTTGTTTATTACGCAACATAAGTTACAGTCTGATTCACACCAATTCCTGACCCCAAGGTGAACATTTTAAAACAAAGTGATACAAAACGTTATTAGAATAAATCATACAATTTGTTCAGCTTAGATAAAATAAAAAAACCACAACATTTTCTTAACAAATGAACTCCAGACGGCAGTACTTAGTAAAAGTAACACCTGCTAAAAATAAAATCTGATGTCTTTTACCAGGGGAACTGTGCAAATTAAAAGAAGCCAACCAGAAGCTGCTTGTTCCTGAGTAAAAGTAGGACTTAACAGTGCTGTGGTTTTAGTTCCTTCAACTCCTGTTAAATGACTCATCCGTTACATGTACGCCATTATCCCATTTAGCTCTGTCTGGCTCAGACAGACTCCCCGACTGTAGCTCAGACCCCACACAGCCACGCGTGCCTGTATCCTGTTAAACAGGTATTTTCAAAAACAAACGCAGACACAAAGAGTGAGAAACACACAGCAACACAGAGTACTATCTCTGTCTACACCACCCAACCAATCCAACCACACAAAGACTTTAAAAAGGTAACTCGAGACGACCACCGAGTGTTTTCTTAGCAGAGTGGATACCACCCTTGGTTCTGGCTCTGTACATTAAATTTACTCCCAGTACTTGGAGCAAAAGCCTCAAGAGCACTGAAAGCATTTCTGCTGGTACCTGAGCTCCTGTGAGACAGTAGAAGGGTTAACAGTGGATCTGTGTTCAACAGTTTCAGTAATGCAGGAAGCAATTTCAAAATGAGCCTGTAAAACATGTAACAGTGTTTAACAGCCGAGGGGTGCACAGAATCGATAAGACACCATGCTGTCCTTTTGTGTGTTTAATTCATAATTTTTTTTAAATAACTGCAAAACTGTGTCGAGACATGTTTGACACAATACATGAATGTGTGCTTTTCTGTGTGATGGCTGTGCTTAAATATTGGTTAAATGCAAGTCACATGTTCTTGTAGCAAAGCGTGGTATCACTGTTGAGTTTAACAACTTCAACACACAAAAAATGACAAAAGAGGAGGTAAATAAAAACGCAGCACACTGACCAACTCAGCTGGGCTCCCTGGCAGTAGTGTTAATGTTTTTGTGGAGAAAGACAAGCCAAATGGACAAGAGTTTTATAGCAATCTGTTCACTTTGTGACTAAAACTTTTGGTGCATATGCTGCATCACCACAGTCAGATGGCAGCTATGTGTTCTGCTCTAGTATCATGTAACTGCTTTCGTATTAGACGTTCTGTGGCAGCTTCTGCTACACTGCAACTGTGCAACCCTTCACCATTGGTTGGTTCACATTCAGATAACCTCGTTTTCCATTTAACCTCATAATATCATAATCACAAGCGGCCTTGTATCAGCTCAATTTTCCCAAACAGGTTTTGAAAATCGTGATGACTTAAGTTATTCTGGGAAGCTCCCAGATATGAGTGTGTTGAACTATGTTAATATGAGGCAGGCTTGTGTTAAAACAGAGCATCTCATAATGTTATCAGCATCTACAAAACCGCATTACAACCAGATAAGATGTAAAGTTATGCAGCTTTAAGAGTCAAACCTTTTCTGTATCCCAGTTCCATATACATATTGTTTCTAAGCAGGTTTGGAGTGTCATGTTTTAAGACTTGAAAAATGACAAAATTAAGTTAAAAAAAAAGTCAGTATGCACTAAATCTACTTGATTTTAGGGTTTGCTGGTGATGCACACCATTGTCCCACAATGCAAAGCACAAAGGAAATGGAGGAGCTACTAATAGCTGCCAAAAATGTAAAAACATTGAAGATGGGGTGAAACTGCTCCTAGAAAATCTTGGAAATTAAAAAAGTTTAATATTTTGCTTTATTTTTGTGTAATTGGCAGTGACTTTTCAAAGTCGCAGTTTGACATCCGTTGGTGCACATGCTGCATCATTTCCTGCGAGTATAAAATTGCAAAGCTATCACTACACTCACATCACACTATAACACTTTTATAGTGACTACAACGCTCTACATTGGTAGACCCAAGCCCTTAGTTGACCTCCACTTAACGTCAGTAATCAGCCCGTGAATTAATCTGACCAGCCGGAGCTTTACACGCACATCGACATGGACATCACAGCTCCTATCGACCCAAGGTCTACCTCGCTCTCACACACACACACACACACACACACACACACACACACACACACACACACAAATAAATCAGGCAGTATCACGCTCCAGCAGACTCTTTCAATCTGCAGAGAGTGGTCTGATGGGGAAAGGGGCGAGACAAGCGGGGGACAGAAAGGCGGGGTAATAAACCAATCCCAGCTGAAAAACGCTCTAAAATCATTCACACTCTCACATGTACACACAGGACTCTCCAATCACTTTTCACACATTTCCACTCTGATGTGCTTTCCAGGGATGAACAAAGTGACTCCTCTCCAAGCACCTGGCCACCCTGGCTCGAAAATGAGACACTTTTAACCCCCCCAAAAAAATTCACAGCAAGAGGGGAATTCCACTTCCATGTAGCATTTCAACAGTGCAGGATCAGAGCTGAATCCTCGCACAATAGACCCAGCCTCCGAGCCAGGAGCTGCTTCACAAGCACACTTCATAGGACATTACTGCAATGTCAGCATTTTCCCTCTCCTGATAACATCTCACTGTAAACCAAGTAGAGAGGCTCTTTTCTCCCATCCTGCCGCTGACTGACCGTTTCAGGCCTGAGCAGGAGGTGGAACACAAACTGAATTAATCCTCGTCTTAATACATGGCATCATCATCATCATTGTGATTACAATCAGGCACCATCTGCTGCCAGCCAATCTACAGAGACTATTACAACACTGCTGGGTCATGGGGGTTGTTGCCATGGTGATCCATTCACTTATGGTCGTGCATTTAACGTGTGTCAGGTTACTGATCTCTGCGAGCACAGATGATATCTAATGTGTGTGCATGGACAGATAGAGAGGGAAAGAAGATACTGTAAACCTAATTAATGTTGAGGATGCTCAGATAGATCACAGTATGAATTTATGTTCAGAGGCAAGCAGGCAAGCATCTTCCCATGCTGAGAATATAACAGTTTGTCTAGAGAAAAATAAAAAAAATGAATAAAGACAAAAATGAAGTAAATCCTGAAGAGATTTCCCTCTCCCCAGCTTCATAACCACCTCCTATTGGCCTAGCACTTACCACAACCATCTTTGGAGGAAAAAAAATAACAGTGTAAGCAGACATAAGCCCAAATAGGTGACTAATTTCTGTATAAGCATTTTTGACCGCTGTCACAAGGCTAAGCTCAGTTGGGTAAACATAAAGTTCGACTACGAGGGCCCAAACCACAGCGAATGAATACATCGTGCTTGGTTCAGCATTTGCCGAGGTCTTCAAAACCAAAAAAAGAAAGGCAATTTAGCAAAAGAGGATCACCAAGTCTTCTCATAGTGCAGCCATTGTCCACTTTCTTAGTTGTTCACATCAAACATTGAGAGTCCCTTTATTATGGAATATTATATCATTCTAAAAGGTATACTTGACAACAGGGTTTTGTATCTGTAACCGTAGTTTTGTAAACTTGTACATTTATGTTTGTATCTGTAAGCTTAGTTCTGCAAACTTGTGCATTTAAGTTTGTATCCATAACATGCATGCACAGCATGAAAAATAACAATATGGTCTTCTTCAGTGACAAAAGGCTGTTTTACGCACTCCAAGTAGTGAGAATGCTGTGGAAGCTTCTGTGAACAAAAAGCTCACTTCGCATGAAAACAGAGGGACAGGGAGGAGGGCAAAACACCGCTGACTACAAGGAAATTGAGTCCAGCTAACAAGCCTGTTGTATGGTAGCGCTCTCCACTTCTTACTCCGCTGTCTGAAGAAGAAAGACATTCCTGGATGATTGCATGCTGGAGTGACTGACAGACAAGACAGAGACCCAGCCCCATTGTTCCTGCCGACTAACTATCTGCTGATGACAGCATGTCTGCTTGGCAAGACGCTGTCCGGCTTTCCTCAGAGGCCCCATCACTGTACAGCACACACACAGACATGTCCAATTTAACAAAACACAATCAGAACAATCCTCCCCGTCTGTAGTATTGCTATCGTCATCACCACACACTTCTTTAAAGCTGACACACACACACACACACACACACACACACACACACACACACACACACACACACACACACACATCTGGGTTCTGTCTGGTGTTTCTCTATAAGTGTTTATAACCTTACCTAACCCTTTAAGCCCCCCCTGCGACAGTCATGCGAGGAAACAGTCTGCCACATACTGTGGAAATCAGGCAATAAGAAGGCTGCAGTCTGGGATGTAATTATCCAATTTATTTGGTGCATATGTGGGTACAGTATCTGTGATGGCTGTGGTGGGTTGTAAACCATGTTTCATGAAGATAACAGATGTTACACAATAAACCCAAACAAACTTCACTCCTCAACAAAAACTACTAAAATATCTACAAGTGTGTAAAAAGGGCTACCTCTTGTGTAACTCACACACACACAGTAGGAACATAAATAAAAAGCCCTGGTTTTATTGTGAGAATCATGGGCAAGACTTGACATCACATTAATCATATTTATTTCACCACTGTGGTGTGGTCAGTCCACACTGTTTAGAGAAGCAGCAAAAAGTGATACTGGATCTCTCAGCCAGACAGTTCTAATCCATTTTCCTCTTTGATTAATTTTCAGATCAATAACTGCCACTGGCGGCGGCACATTCACAATATCCATCCTTCACACATTAAGCATCACTCGCCAATATCACAGATGAGCCGTAATATTTTCACAAAAAGCCAAAATCAAATCTGAGTAAAAGCAGTGAGCAGGTCTGACCACCAGAAGTATATCATGATATGATGAGTAGTTATAAGTATATGGGTTCAGTTCCTTTCTATGGTTTGGCTGTAAGGGTGCAAAGTGCTTGTCAGATCGCCTAACAGCATATAAACCTTTGAGGATAGACTATCCAGAAGTTCTCGCCATCATCATTTTTATGATTCATCACATCTTGCCCCCTCTATGGCTGCAGGCTTTCTGCCCTGCCATTCAGAACAGCTATAAGCACTGCAGCCGATAGACGTGGTCAGACGAAACTTTGTATGAACCAGCTCGTTTCAATTATACCCATGCCTTAAAGGCACAGTCCGTAATTGGGACTGTAAAGATGGTTGCCCGCCTACTCCTGCGTCCTCGCTATTGCGACACAGCAGCAGCACATAGCATGTTGGGTGTTAACGGGGAGGACACAGCATTTCATGCTGGTGTGAAATGTTGATGTAATACACCACAATTCTGTTCTCCTATAAGGCTGCCAACAGTTACGTTAGGTCACCCAAAAGCAATCTATGGAGAATTTCCCTGTAGAAAAATAAATAAAACATATCATTAGTAGGCAGTCTTGTCCGCTACATTACAGTGAGTGAGACACGTCAGCATTTCTGCAGGTGTGGTGTTTAAAGTGGTCGCCTGGTGCTGCATATATACTGCTAGCTCTAAGCCAGACACAAAGCTGCTGTCTACAGCTCCATATGTGGTACAGTCAGGGTAAACACAGGAAGGGCGCTCTCTTTCTACCTCAACATCCACAAAGCCATGACTCACTCAAAACATATGTCAAATATACAGTTCAACCCTGCAGGCATCAAAGAGAAGGCAGATCCCTGAGGAAGCTGTGCTCCAGTAAAGCTCTTCACTGTAGGACAAACCTTTTCTGTTACAACTGTTACATTTTAGATTTGTCTGCTTAAGATAGCACCACTGAAAGACCAACTCTTAACTACATTCTGTGTCCATTCAATGGACCCACAAATCCACTGTAAAAAAAAAAAAAAAAAAAAACATTTATCTGAAAACACCCTTTCAAGTGTTTCATTCACAACTTTTCTCCATGCTGAGTGAGTAAAGTCAATATTTGGATAGAAGTGGGTTCCATCGAGTTGACGGCCATGGTTGCAGAGTTTCTCTGTTCTCTCAGACAGCTGAGATGTGTGTAGTCAGCCTGCCCTGGGGAAGCATGGAAAACCCCAGCTTGCAAGTTCAGTGGGAGTGTGGGACAAAGAGAAAGGGAGGGGGAGAGTGCTTACTCTGTCATAAGGCTATCTGACACGAGCTCATTAACACACACATGCAATTTGGAGACAAAGCTGATGTATGCTGCACAACAAAGCCGAGAAAGCTTTACGAGTAATAAAAAATGAATATCAATATCTGCAAGACATGTGTCATAAACCCGGGAGAGACCAAAAACACTTTGAAACAGATATTGAAGCTTACTTTGTGGGAGCTCTGAACTCAGAGATTGACTGAGAACTAATAGGACAAGACATTTTTTTGGTTCCGTTTGTGTGCATGTTTTTCTGCCTGACTGCGTGTTATTCAAAAATCTCATCTACCTACGAGTCTTCTGGTATTTTAGCACCGGGACACTTGGTGCTTTACAGCTCCTCAGTGAGCACTACAAAGACCACTGTTGGACCAGAGCCTCGACCGCCAGCTGCCAGAAATCACACTGGGATGACAACATCAACTGCACTTTAAGTGTTAGAGAAAACAAACTTTCATGTTAACTGCTGAGGAGTTGTTCAGGGTGTTTTACATTTTACAAGGTGAGAGACCCGGGCAGAACTTTTGTTTCCGTTTGGTTTTCCCAGACGGTTGTGCTGCCTCATGGTGATAATTCTTCAGCAGCAATGGGTTTTTTTGTGTCTAATATCTAGACTTATCAGAACCCCAACCTGTTACTGACAAGGTTTCAAATTTACTTTATCATTTGTCATTGTTCTCATTTGAAGATTAGCATTTTCTCAATTCTTGCACATTTTCAACCATCCTTTAACAAAAGAGGATAAGTGAGGAGTAAGCACATGAACAGGTCTAACATAAGTATATGTGTAACATATGTCAGGAGCCTTGAAACACAATGAATAAAACTCACAGTAGAGACCTGATGGCGCCATGTTTAAAACTTGTTAAAATGGTCTCCCGACTTTGACGGGAGTCTTTAATGAAGTTTATAAACTAGCAGGAGACTGATAAAAACCAAGTTGAAGGAGGGGTTGGGAAATAAGGACCAAATGTACTGCACTTTAAGAGTGGAAAAAAACCCTCTGACTTTACCTTGGAGTGACTCTTTGGCATAGACTTTGGCTTAGGCTTTCACATAGGTGTATGTGTCAACCTCATGGTGTCAAAGCATTATAGCGCCAGAAGCAAAGTGCCCAACAGTTACCGCACAGTTCTACATAGTGTGATGATGCTGGAGAGAGACAGAGAGAAAATGACCTGCTTTCTCCTGGAAAACACTGCAGTAAAACTCTACTGAGAGCATGCCTCTGTGTGTGTGTGTGTGTGTGTGTGTGTGTGTGTGTGTGTGTGTGTGTGTGTGTGTGTGTGTGTTACTGTGGGCTTGAGAGCGCACTTCAGTTGCAAAAAGACTTTCATTTCAAACAAGTTCTTTTGAACTCCGCTGGGAATTTACAACATGAAGAGTTTCACTTGACAACTGAGACAATCTGAAGGGTCTAAGACTTCAGGAGAACTTCACCAACAGTCTCTACAGATAGAACTTGCAGGAGTAAAATTACAGCGGGTTTCATTTTCAAATATCAAAAGTGTTTTGTGTTTCTGTGCTACTACTCTTGCAAACTCTAAAGGTGGTTCCTGTTGCGCAAAAGACAGAAGGGATCTGGGATTATCAGACCATTTGGAACATTAAATATATCATCACATGTAGGAAAATACATACTCAAAATAATAATAATGACCAAAATGTCTTGACTCAAAAATGCCTTCTTACAGCATCATACATGTGATCTAGTCTGGTCCCGGCTGAATCAAAAGCTATTGGACTAAAGCTCCCTTGAGAGCCTCCAAGGAGTTCATGTTAAAACATTTCCAAACAGAGAAGAAGTCTGGGTGTGTTCCCTGAGTGAAAGTGACAGCAGGACAACACAACTGTGAGGATTCACCCCTCCCACCCCACCCTGGCCCCAAGCAGCACCAAGTGGTCAGGACTACAAATCAATGGCGTAGTTCATTAATGAAGAGGCAATGCCTGTCAGGGAATAATAGCCATCAACAGGAGCCGTCTCAGACAATCTGGGCCAGGACACTCTGATGGATGAGATGAGCTTTAAGTTCCCATTTACCCCCAGTGCCCCTAGTGTCCAACCCACTAACTTCTGTGTAGGACAGAGAGCAGCCAGTCTCCCCTTTCACCTTAATCCCCTTCACGATGCTGGACTGAGAGTTTCGTGATCATTTTTGCCCCAACAACCCTCCTCCAACCCAAACAGACCTACCAGGACTGACAATGGTCAATCACATCGCTCCAAACACCCACTATCCACAATCAATGAGGACAGACTGTGTACAAGAGTGAGTAAAATCATATCACGTCCTAAGAGTCGAAGCCCATCAGGGGATAAGAGAAATTGTGGCTTTAAATTGACTGGGACAGGACCGTGACCTTCGCCCTTGTCAGATCAATGGGGAGGGCTGCTGCATCATAATGAGGGCCGGGACAGAGCCTGTCTCTGGATGATAACACAGACCCTGTTCTATCCGGCCCTGGAGCCTGGGGAGACACCTCTTATTTCAAACAAAGATCCCATAGGAAACACTGAGGTCCCACACAGAGGATGAAAAAGGGTTAACCCCCTAACCCTATAACCAAGATTAAGGTGATCCACCACTGAATCTGAAAGTTAAAATCAGAGACTAGAGGTGTTCTGGTGCATGCCGTCCTCCTGAACTGTTCACTACAAAATATGAGTTTGGCAAGCAACATGTTTCTGTACCAAAACAATGTGGCAGTTTTTGCAGTTTTATTAATATGCACAACATAAATTCAAAAAAGGCCACCAAGAAGTAC
The DNA here is from genome assembly GCA_002120245.1 of Maccullochella peelii. Taxonomy (NCBI): domain Eukaryota; kingdom Metazoa; phylum Chordata; class Actinopteri; order Centrarchiformes; family Percichthyidae; genus Maccullochella; species Maccullochella peelii. The sequence goes on from LKNJ01003351.1 coordinate 15,469, forward strand.
AAGGTGCCATAATAAATCAGGTTGTTGACTGTTTATAGCCTGCTAGCCAAGTTAGCTCAGCTCAAATAGCTAGCTTCATGAGTATAGACAACACAAATGATATGCCAGATCTCCCAAATCACCTGTTTGGGATCATTTCCCAAACTATACTCCTAAACTATACAGCATTCAAGTATATGCTAACAGTGCTGGGAAACTCATGAACAATTCTTACCTAAAAAACCAAGAGTTCTCGCTCAGGATTTGGAAGAATGGATGTAGTTGGCTTTGCTTCAGTGTACTTGGCCTACTCTAGTGCATTAACTACAGTAAGGCAAAGTCAAGGGATGGTGGGGACAGCAGATGTAGAGTGAGGGTGAAGGGAGGAGACAAGCCTGCAGTGATCCTGCCAGAAATCCCATTTCAATTATAGGAAGCATTAAGCTTCTTAGGTGGTATGTTGAAGACTGGCCAGAGTGGCTGGGGGTTTGGACTGCTCACTTGGGCCAGACTGCACATTTAGGCCGTGTGTGCACGAGAGCTCGTAGATCCATCCGTGTCTCTCTAAAGCTATTAGATGTGGATTGTCCCTGCATCGATAATCCTACTGTCTGAAGCCTTGTTAAAACTTTCCTCCAGGCCACCTGTTGCAGGGGGGCAGCTGTCCCCAGCCAGGCCACAGCCGTTCCCGCCAACCTTGCCCGAAATCGGGGGAGGATCAGGCAGAAAAAGGCCAGGCCTTCCCTTGGCTCGGGAACTACTCCAGCATCAACACAAGCTGGCAGACTGACACATGGAGAAGAGTCATGAGAGCACACTTGCCTTCTGATGTTAACACATCAGCCATAAATTGTTGCACATTAAATGAGATGTTTCAGCACAAAGCGGTAGAAGAGAGCAAGTGTTTTGTTCTGCAACAACCACTTATACAAAAGACAGAGAAGTGTAGCAACTGAGGCAGCTGGAAATTGTGTTAACAGAAGATAACGGTTCATGTCAAGGTAAACAACCGGTGGCCGGAGATTAAGTTTAGAGGTGCTATAGAAAGAGATGAGAGACTAAAGACGCTCACAGGAGGCACTCAACTGTTTTTTTAACACTTGACTTCATTGAGAATCTACTTACTTTTTTTTACAAGCCTCATTGCCTTGTTGTACAAGATCAGGAAAGTTAGAAACAGCCTGTGGGAACCAGACTGAAGGCTGGTGTGGCCTGCACAGCCAGTGCCAACAGTTGTCTGTGGATGCTGTGAATACCACTGCCATTCCCAGAGGTACTCCCTAGTAATCTCTCAACAAACTCAAGCAGCAAGGCAGCGTGCCTTACGAGTACATAGCTGGCATACCAGTGTGATGGACCTCTGTTGTATGAAATAATAGCCATTTGGAAGACTAATGATGCTAGCCTTCAGGACTCAGCACCCCCAGCCCCCCTCAACACCAGTAATGGCCCATGAAAAGCTGACTTGGCTATAAATAACTGTTATTCATCGGCAAAAAATGAATAAATTGTAGAAAGAGATATGGGACAGCTACCACCACCCATCCACTAGAGGCCTAGTGGATGGGTGGTGGTAGCACTATATAAGGAAGGATATAGACCATGCATCAGCTCTGTTTTACAAGCCAACAATTAGTACAGTATGGTTGATGGTTATTTGGGCTCATGTGAGTTTATTGGTCCCAAACAGCTTCTACAATAATCAAGTCGCTTAAGATTATATACATACAAAGGGGCAATTAAAATTTTGTACAGGAAGCAAATAAGATCTCACCAATGCCATGATCTCAAGAAATTAAGTGTCCTAAGTTCTGATATTTCATTAAACTTGCCAATTTTAAACTTATCCATAAATGCCTACATAACCAGGCCACCTAGGTGCTCAGTGAGATTGTGAATCTTAGTTTCTGGCTCAGTAACTTGGGTTGCAGTTACAAAGAAATGAAAGGTGCCCTTTCGTTCCTCTAAAACACCCTTTGGATAGACATCCGTCTCTGTTTGAAGGAACCTTACATGGGAAGGGAACTCAAAGGAGATCATGAACTGGCTCATTTGAAACTCAAGTTGAAACAGTATGATCACAGATGATCAGTTGACTTTCATGAAGATTTTATGGTATGTTGCACTGTATTACTGTTTTGTATGTTTTTCTATTGAGCTGCGTGTATTTGTACAAAGGCTCCTCCAAGGACGAGAGTTGCCAACTAGCTTAGGTTATGAATGCTGTGGTATGTGGCATTAGTTGATGTTATGTACTCTGAAAATAAACATTAAGTAAATATACAGGGCTAGAGAGACAGGATGCTGAAGACATCAAGTGCAGAACTTTGCTTATGGAGGGTCCGAAACAACTTGGGGATATTTGTATTTATGCAACAATAACAGGGAATGTCCACTACTGCATTACAAGCAACCAATCTACCCGTCAAGCAGCAACTGTAAATTACAGAGCAGCTGTAATGTCATGAAACATATTATGTCTCTGTCTGAGCAACTATATGCAGCTGACAGACTGATCAAAGGGCTAAACTGCTGACAACACAAAAGCTTGTCTTGAATGTCAAGTAGTGATGGTTGTTTCGCAGCCACAAGCCCTAACACTCATCAATCTTTAAGAGGGCTGTTGATATAATACAGTGATCCCAATAACTGATCCATTCTGCCAGAGAATTAATATACACTTAAAGCTTTAAACACCTGTGACAACTACTCGGCGAGCTATAAGTGCAACACCGTGATACTACACAAATATTCCTGTCTTCATACCTGAGCTAGAAGAGGATGCACTTGAGATTTGTTCAAGGAGACAACTCTATTGATAGCATCATTTTAGGAGTCTCTCTCTGCCTAGCAGGATTCAGTAACTGGGGCATAAGAACAGTCACAGATGCAGAAATAGACCCAAGATGACTACAATGTGTGCCAGTTTCTGGCCTCAGACAGACATCCTGCAGACATCCTCATGAGGTTTTCTTGGGTGAGACAAAAGCACAGGGGCATTTACATCAAGATCAATACTTGACACAGAGGTCAGCTCAGCCCTCGGGGCTCATGCCTCCTTCAAATGGAACTTGTGATGTTTTTAAACACGGAAATGTGAGAACACAACTGGCTTTGTGTTATAGTGGTTTACCTCATGAAAACACTGTTGTTAGGCAACTGACTGTCACTTTGTCACCTTTTTAAATATGGAGTATAACTGTGTGTATTCTGCATTTCAATGTCACGCTTATAAACTAAAAAAGAAAAGGACTAAATTCTACAAGATGCTGCATTTTTAAATACGTTAGTATGTCACATTTCATAAAGGCAATCAGAAAATCTAAAATTATAAATACCATAACAACAGGTAAGTCAAATTCACCAACTTCAAACCATAAATTGATACTTTCACACACAGTATCTGACAAAATTATTATTGTCCGGATTGGATCATAGCTTTCCCAGTGTACTAGAGTAGTCACTACTTGCCATTCACATCCTTTTGAATGAAACTTTGAAGGGAAAACCAGATCCTAGAGCTCTTATTTCTGAAAAGTCTGGACTTGCCAGAGGAAAGTCAACACAAGTGTGGAGGAAGAAAAGCCATGTCTTCCAGAAGCACAAAGGGGGGTCATGACACAAATCCCAAAATCCTCTTACTGGATAAACAGGTTTTATTACTGTGGTTTTACCAACACACACACACAAACATGCACACACACACATACACACACACACAAGCTCTCTGAAAGGCCTCTTAATAGCCAGCAGTTTAAAACTACTAGCCTAATTAAGGTTGTGTCCGATGCAATTAAGTTTAGAAAGAAGTAATTATGCGACATTTGTGCACCTATTTCCGTAAAACCTCAGAGTGCTTGAGTCTCCTCTCCTGTTAATGTGTTTAAAGGCTTCCTATAAACAACCAGACCCAGAGGTCAGTTTTAAGAGGTATTTTAAGAAGATGAGGCTATAACTGAATCAGCTATTTTGTGTAATCTCAATTTGGAAATACAGAGCACTGGATGCACTCTATCTTATACATGTGGGGTAAGAGGGTCTGATAAACAGGGAGGGAGAAGTGTCTTTAAAGAGAAACGGAAAACCTTTACTTGAAAAGTGTCTAAAACAGTCAACAAAGAAAGCACTTCCAAATAGTTTAAAACTGTTAATTTTGCTATTGACTATTGTCTAGATTTTAAAATGCACTGTGGACTGAAGTGAAAAACCATGCTGTACTGTTCTGTACTTGGACTATATTGTTGACATACACCACACGTATTGTTTTTAGGATCCGACTTATCTGCCGGTAAAGGCGTGTGGATTACCTGGCCGTCCACAGACACACAGATAGTACACAGGTATGTAAACGATTTGTATCCCTATTTTTTTTTCCACTGGTAACAGGATTGAGGAGCAGAACTTCAGTGTAATTAGTACACAAATACAAAGCAGTACTTAAGCCATCTGATATAGCAGATTTACACATTAATCACACCCCTCTATGAACAAATGAATCTCCCTCCCTTGTCAACAAGTTACACCCATGCAAAAAGTAAACTTCAAAATAGAACAGATGTATTAAGAGGATAGGAGTGGGATGACTAACGTTAGACTGGAGATAATGAACAAAAAGTAAAGAACAGACGTTTTTGGCATTACCCTGCAACATATCCTATGTATTCATCAATTCATGAAGAATTAGAACCTACACAACTGTAGTCAACCAGTATGTAAATTCATTACATGGGTAAACATCAGCAGAAATGTATAAAATATAAGCATGGGTGTCATTTTGGCAGGGGAAAAAAAATAAAAAAATCAGGCTGATGATATGTATGAAATGTATGTAATACAAGGTCTTATACATCCATGCCGCATTAGCAAATAATATAACATTGTCCAGCTAAAATCACAATATATTTCACATGCTTTGCAGTAATGTTAGCTTACCTGGTCATTTGTTGACGTTAGAGGATTCAAGTTCTAAACTAACGTCAGCTACTGTGAGGAGCTGCTTCTTCTTTTGTTTTTATTGCGGCTACAGAGCTGAATTCTGACCTGTAGCTGAAGAGAGGCAAAGCACTCAAGAGCGTGCATAACGTCACATCCGTTGGATTTTGCCGGAAAATCCGTCCCGAGTCCTTTACATAGAAATCAGTCTACAGGCTGCTATAGACAACCGAGAAAGTCGGGAAAGGTCTCATTTTTAAAGTTACGTTACAGTCCGTTCACACAAAGGAAATATAAAGTGATTAATACATGTAAAACGTTACATATAGTACCTTTAAAGGGGAACTCCACAGATTTTACACATCAAATTCTATTTACAGGTCTTGGGCAGTACTGAAAAAAGTTGTATGAAGCCCTTTGTGGCTCCAGAGGAAGCAGCGTGAAGTCTGATAAATTATCTCTTCTCAAGTGATGATCAGTTGAGGCTGAAGACTACAAATCTGAAAATGCCTGGGGATGTGGAGTTAGAAAGAAGTGAGCTTACCAGACCTCTGTAGCCAGCTCCTCATCTCTGCCTGAGGCTAGCGGCTCGAGCCTACATTAGCATCTACTAGCATAACACACCCAAATCTCAAACTAAACTGTCAGTGGCCCGGTTGCATTGTGGGTAATATAGGTGCCAGGTTTTTAAAAAGGAAGAAGAATGTGTGGAGAATGTATGAGATGCATAGAGCCCACGCAAATATGCACATAATATTAAAATGTTTATAAAACACCTTTTTGTCAATTGATAGCATTATCATATCCAGAGTATTTATGAACTAAAAACAACAGGCCAACAAGAGATTGTGTGCAAAACTCTTGATGTCAGCAACAAAACAGACAGCCCATTATCAAAACTCTGCTCATAGGTGCCAATTCACAAAACAAGGCATCTTCTGAAATTATATACCAGCCCATTTTAGCATCTCAGAACGCAGTGCTGCTCCAATCAGCCTGTCCTCAACTGTCAGTACAGGGGTACAAGCTACGAAGTGAGCTCTCTTAGAGAAGCTCAGAATCAGCACAATGTTTGAGACTCAGCACAATGCTGAAAACAGCTAAATCTGATATTTTTGTATTTTCATTTAGTCTTCATAAATATACAGTATGCAGATGCATTATTATACTCAAGGGTCAAAGAGTCGTCCTCTTTGGTTTGTCATATCTTTCACAGAACAGAACAGAATAGAATATAAAAGAACCAATATTCAAACTTAATAAAATGCCAGCTATTTGTGGATGCCTGTGTATACATATGTAAATGTATTTTTGTTTGCGTGCGTGTGTTTGAGATTCCAGGCTGGCTGTCAAACAATGAGTGGAAGTGTTCCCCATACACTGCAGTGTTTATTGGTCAAACAGACCAAAGTGAGCTGGGTCCTGTTGTCCCAACAATAAGGCCTTGTGTTCCCTGAGCATGGGGAGGTCAATGTGAAACAACAACACACCACTCCACGTCTCTGCAACAACGACTCAGCAGCTTCAACAGCAGCTCATCTCTAAACCAAAGTTGTTGAATTTGATTCTCAACCCAACCTCACAAGCCAGAGATTACTGCTGAGCTACTATTTTAAGAGTAAAATGGGCACACTTATTTGCTTACTTCTACAGAAAACCACATTCCACTCTAAGCAGGGCTGAAATCATTCCCAATAGCAGATTAATTGCTATTTTAAAACCAGCAGCAACAGAGGTTTGAATGAAACAGGTGTCTTACGCCCAAGTGAAGCACCTGTCAAGCCTGAGCAGGTGTGTGTCTGGCTGCCTGGCTCAGTCCTCCACAAACACGGTTAAAAAAATCAAATCACAACCCTCACCAAGGTGTGGGGGATCAGGCGCTTAACTTGAAGTCGACACTGAGCCCAGTTGTGGATTAGCTGAGTAAAACTGACATTAGACGCCAACGACTTATCCCGTCTCTGCACATAATAAAAAGGTGTAAAATTGTCTGTCACGATTCCATTTGGATGACAACTAAAACTTTTCCATTGTGAAATCAGAAAGAAATGATCCATCCTCACATGACACCTATAACATCTGCAAACCTAACTTACAGAGCAGAGACACACCAACACACGGAGCTGCTCATGTGGGAAATTCTATTTTTACCATCAGGCAGGGCGAGGCTCTGCCATACAGCACACAAAGTAGGGAAACTATAACAAGGGAGGGAGGGAGGCGGTGGAGGGCTGTCAGGGAACAAAGCGGAAGTGTCCTTCCTCCTGATGACCTGCAAGTTAAAGGAAGAACACCAAGTGCTCTCTGTGCACATACAGTGTGATGCAGCTGTCAACAGTGTGATATTTCTCCCTTTATCACATCACGGTAGGAATGATTATTTAGCCAAACTACTTGCAAAGACCACTACTGAAGAGGATTGTCTTTCTACTGTATATGTTTGCACTCGTTTAATCTATATTATAATTTCTTGTCCACTCTGTGCAAAGAACATCTATTTGCATGACTGTCTGTCCTGGAAGAGGGATCCCTCCTCTGTTGCTCTTCCTGAGGTTTCCACCTTTTTCCCCTTAAAAAGGGTCTTTTTGGGGAGTTTTTCCTTATCCAAATTGAGGGTCTATGGATAGAGGGTGTTGTATGTTTTACAGATTGTCCAGTAAAGCCCTTTGAGGCAAATTTGTGATATATGATTTTGAGCTATATAAATATAACTGACTTGACTTGACTGTATCTTGCTTGCTAATCGTTGAGGGGGTGGAACAAATTCAACTTCTTAATGAAAACTACTGGCGCACTGTAGAGTCAGGACAGTAATAAAACCCTTGATGAACAATGGCTGGGCTGTTTGGAATAGGAATATGGTGCATGAGGGAGCATGTGGTGGAGGACAGATTCTTTACCAATTGAACAGAGGCGACCTAGACTAGCCAACTCTGAGCTGACATCAATCTTTAAAATTAAAAACGATTGTGTAAATATCATGGAAGGATGCCCTAAGAGGAAATATAATTCTTATTTTGCTCAGATTAGCGTTGTTGTTTGTGTGTGTGTATGTGTGTGTGTGTGTGTGTGTGTGTTTCTGAGGACTAAAATCCCAGTCCCACCAAAATCACTCACCTCCTCCAGAGCAGCCACTGTATTCCGGCAGTGGGACATCCTGGTGGTGAAGTTAGAGGCAGTCGGCGATTTATAATCTTCATTCGTCTCTGCCACAAACTCTGAAACTGTAATTTGGTCCGGCATAATTAATCCCTTTTCTGATAAGAAGAAGCAGCAGCACTTTCCGTAATCCCCCTTCGCGTCTGTACAGTTTTAGGACAGAAAAGTTCACAGCAGCAGCAGTAGTAGTAGTAGTAGTGTCTCTGAAGGTCCCCGCGGGTAGTAAACCATCTCTGTGTATGTTTATGTCATTCCCTTGTTTGCTCTCAACACAATCCAGTGCAGCGGTGTTGCACGCTGACTGGAGGAGTTGCAGCGTCGCCGCTCACACCGCGCTTTGCTACAAGGTGATGGGTAGGTTATATCCCTCCTGCCTTCCTTTCAGCCCCACTACTCTATTTCCATTCAGTTTCACAAGTCGTCCTCTGGTCAAAGAAGAAAGTGAAGCTCCCTCGGTCTATTATCCTCTCTCGGTGTTCACAAACCTCCGACAGAGCGAGGTGGACAACTTCTTGCTCCTATCCCGGGGAAACAACAACCAGACGTTTCAACGGGAGCGCAAGAAATTGACAAAGGTAGAGGAGGGGATTCAATGGACGTGCAACAGCCAATGGGGAACACCAGCTGGTAATTTGCAGCCAATCAGGATTCGTGGAAGGCGTGAACTCGTGCTGCCTTCAAATGCCCCTCGTAAACTGCTAAGGCAGTCAGCACGTTAATATGTATGTAAGATCAAAACAACGTAAGATGTTAATGTTCTACAGTACTGACCAACTACGTGTAAACTTGGGTTTTTAGTATCAAATTATTGCAGTGATTATAAACAACTCCTTTCTCATTGGTTTCTTTTGTCCATGGAAATATAGCCAATACAATGATTCTAGATCTGATTCCCAGTGGGGAAAACACTAGGACTTTGGTGCAGTTATGGTCATCTGTGAAGGTGTTAGCACCTGAGATTTGGTGAGATTTTGATTGTTGGGGCTTGTTAGCAGCAGTAGATTACAAATCCTATGAGTAAATAACTTATTTTGTCCATATACAGCATTAATGGCGTAAATGCTCCATTTGAATAAGAATAAAATAAAGCCTGTATTAATGGTAACTTATGGGTTGCTATTATTACAGTATACTTCCAAAGTACATCCGTTCATTATCTGCATCTCCTGGATTCATCATTAATTTAATGGAAATTACATGTATCAATACAGAGATCTCAACAACACAAACCTACCGCCTCGTCATGATGCATAAACCACTGCACAATACTGTATATAATGTAACCTTGTGTGTGGTGAAGAGTATTTTTTGCATAGTGTCAATAGATAAGGTGTTAACATTTATCTGCTGACGGGAGATCATTTTTCTTACACCTCTGATAAAGAGAGGAAAAGCATCCACACTTTTGTGATAAGCCTCAACAGTATCAGTACTGATGCTGGTAATGAGCCCCAATAGTGTACCATCACAATGTATGAGATAAAAAGGCTAATTAGGCGAGTAATTAACATAACAGAGTACTATCAATTTTGCATGTGTGCGTGCATGAGAGTATCTACTGCATTATGTGAAAACATGTTTAGCTGTTTTTTGTATGCCACAGTCAAAAAGAAAGATTAAAAAAGACTTGCATCTCCCTAAATCCTATTGGGGAAAAGGCAGAGGAGAAAGAAAACATTCTATCATTAGGCGTGGCCTGAAACTTGTGAAGACTCTCTCCCATGCCTGAATTTTTGTCAACAGGAGCTTGAAAAAACAACAGTGTCTGCTCCCAGAACGCATTTTTCATGAGCTTTGGGGTGAAAAATCTGCTGATGTTTCCCAGCTCATTCAGCCCCGGCAGGACAGCTACCGGTATAAATAGTATCACAGCGGCCGAGGAAAAACCCTGGCCAGCCTTTAAATCACAAATTGGGCAGTGTTCATACATTCTTTCAGCTCTGCAGCGTCTCCTGGCAAGCTGCTAAATGAAGAGCTTAAGACTCAGACTGACCCTGACTGGCTACTCAGGCCTCAACTCCCTTATGAAATGAATACACACACTCCCAGCAAACATCTGCTATCCAGAGACAGAGCAGCTCAGTCAGTGAGGTCAGCAGACCCAAACAACACCAGCCGTCTTTATATTTTCAGTACCATCTGCCTTCTAAATGCAGGTTTTATCCTTTAAATCAAGACCAAACCAACCTAAAAATGTCTAAACTGTTAGTGCTGCATCAGTTTGATTTTCCCCTTTCTGTCGCTGAAGAACTGCACTGGAAACCAAGGTGAATAGGGTCATCCAGCAGGTACAGGCTGGGAATATAATATGAAAAGCACATTGTTTAATATTTTATGGGACCTAGAAAAGCACAACCAGGCACATCAACGAGGGATCATAAAAATGCAGCTCAAGGAAACACTGTTAAAATATACTGTGTCATGAATGTAGTCTTTGCATAAATAATCTCTATTTTTACTGTATCATATATTCATCAAAGCCTCATAAAGTTTTATTTTTTTAATTTTACAACCAAGCTGTATTTGCTGCGACCAGCCGAAAAAAAGATGCAGAAGCAGAAGCAGAAGCAGAAGCAGAAGCTGCTTTATTAAACAGAACAGAAGCCTCATTCACCAACAGTACCCATCCTCAATATAGACCTTGTTTGCATGCAAACAACTTACAGCCTTGAGTCACAAGTGAGAGCGGTAGTTTTTGGACCTGCTGTGGTTACGACTGCTGTCTTTGAAGTGACTTAGTGAGCCACCAAACTGAAAATGTTCATATTATTCACTGCTTTGGTGCACAATGTGCTATTTTCACTTTCCTTTAAAACCAAAGCTGATTTGGCATTGAAAAACTGAAACCAAATGCAACCAGGCAGCTGCAGACAGATGTCATACTGTACACAGAGACCCTCTTGGAAAAGATGTTTGTAATTTGTATTGTGAACTTCACCAGAACAGAACACAGGGTGTATCAGTACACCCGCCCTTTGGTCGAAATAAGCCACAAACATCCAATACTCTGAATTTGAAAATGAGCACAACATTTGCATGTTAACACGAACAGACAACATGCCATAGCAATAAAGGGGACTGAGGTTTGAGTGGGAGTCACTTTTTCCTATTGCACTACCATGACATCATGATTGTGTAACAGGTGGGATAACCTCACAATCCAGCCTCTCATGTTTCAAATTAGTGGAATGAATGACTTCTTTGTTTAAAATAATTAGCAACTAATTCTAACCATTTGGCAGCTGAAACTTTGTGGATGAAATGGCATGTCCTGGGCCAAATTCAGGTCCACTACTGAAACATTCTTACATGGAGAACTTATCTCAGCTTCTCATAGATCATAAACCACATTACTAAGACTACATTAAAGAAGAGCTTGTTGCACAAATAAGGTAGCTGCACATGGGCATGAACTGAACAAGCAGTGCCCGGTGAACCTTAGCAGTAGCTGAGTGCTGTGGGACTCCTAATGGGAGAAGAGGGGAGGGGAAGGGCAAAGGAACAAGGGGAGAGAGAGGAGCGCTGAGGGGAGGGCAGTGAACTGTAACGAGCCAGTCTTTTTTCACAAACTCCCAGAGAGGAAACTCAGTGAGTTCAGGCAAAACAAGTATGAACTAAAAACAGGTGTGCAGGTTTTTTTTTTAGGTATTTCAGTCATGCAGCGCTCTCAAAAGCATCAACACAATAATCACAGTAAGTAAAGTAAAACACCTCTTGAATTCAAATGTTATCAGCTTTATATAGACTACAACTTAATATTTGGCAAGAATAATGAAGCATTTTGCTTAACTTCCACTCAGTACTATATCATGTTTGTGTGCCCTGCTCTTATGGCTTGAAAGATGTGCAACACCGAATACACGAAAACGTCAAAAAACTCAATATAGTTAGATGTCCCGACCTACCGAGGCAACATCACATTCAAACTTCCCGGCACTACATAGAGGTGCTTCTCAACTTGAGCATTCGCTTCCCTAAACGCCTCCTGATTGTCCAATTATAGCTTAGCAACCGTTACTAGGCCTGGTAGGCCTGTCAAGATTTTTCTGCATGTTGAAGGCAGGATGTGCATGGGATGGTAGTAAGAGCAGTACTCCATAAATAAAGAGTTTTTATGGTGTTTTCGCTCTTTTTTTTACCCTTTCAAAAACAAAAAAATTGCAAAAAAAAGAGCAAAACTGTTAGGAATGGATATTTAACAGTGTGTCTGCTCTAATGTAAGCTGCAAACGTTAGCATGTCTGGCTAACTAGCTTACTATCTACAGTAGTAACCAGTTACCTCCGAGGCCAGCAGCTTTTTACAGTACATCATTTTGTAGGGTTAGAGGTTTTGTAAAAAAAAAAAAAGCTCCGTTCACATCCACTGTGTGGCATTTAGAAAAGAAAAGAAAAAAGAATAGTTTTCACCATGTAGTAACATACTGTTGTAATTCAACAGTAGTGGTAAATTTCAAGTCAGTCACTCATAGAGTCATACTTTATCTTCAAGATGAAAACGTCAATAGGGTCAAAGGTCAGCGTGGGATGCATTTACACATTGTTCAATCAACAATGGAAATTCAATTAGCTGGTGGACATTAAAAAGTCTTATGTCCTATGTGGCTGACTATAATATATGACCTGTACACTGCAATGTATGAGTGATTGTGTTAATATTTCTTTACTAAATAGCACACATGAAAGGTATTTTGATCATTACGATCATTAATAATCATGGTTAAAACCAACAGAACTATCAGCCATGGATACACCGTTTTTACACCCCTAGAGTGCCACATTTGACAAAGCACTGGGTTTTCCATTAATATCTAAATCTGAACACTTCAACCAGAGGAATGCTTTGTCTCATGATTTTCATTTAACCTTGCCACCCTGAAGGACACCCAAGACATAACATTCTGTAAAATAATTGCATGACATTTTTAGCCAGCCCCCACCACACACACCAATCTGAGTGATTGGGTGGTTTTACAGCTGCTTCACTAGCAACATTAGGAGCAAATGGCTTTTACAGTAATTATTGCTCCTCTTAGGATTTGGCACTGTGAGCCTGAGCATATCGAGTGTCCCCGTACTTCATTATATCCTGACAGGCAGCATGTCAACCTGCCCCATGTTCTCTTGGTTTCCTAGTCACCATAACTCGAGATGCTTAATCAAGCGCTTCCACTTCGCACCCTTAAAAAATCTCCACATTGTGGGAAAGTACATTTTGTCTTGCATACTGCAGCAAAATAGTTCCAATGTTAATTCATTGTATAGTATAGCATCCCATTTTTATTCAGTGTTCCCTGAGACAATATGAGGATGAGGACCCCTCTAGTATGCTCTCACCAGCTCTTAATAAAAGGTCAGCGCCTATGAATTCTCCCTCTGTGTATATTGCTGATCATCTCCTCTGGTCCCCAAGCAATGAAAACCACAGGATATTAATTGTTAAACCACAGGACAAACACAAACACACACACAAACGTGATTATGATCTCTGAAATCTTAGCAATTCATTCCCTGTGCCCCTATCAGTGTTGGGAATATACAGCTGGTCACAAACATGGCTGTGTACTGAGTAGGTATCCTCCTTACATACCAAAGAATAAGAACAAGAGCTAGATGTCATCAAAACAATGGAAGTGTAACCCTGCCAAATAACAAAAAGTGCATGTGCAAAAAATCCAAAGCATTGCACAGTTTGCTGTCAATGATCCACCTAAACGTCACAAGGTCAGTGCCGGTATTTGAATGTACGCTGACCACGCAAAACATCTCCTTTATCACAGCATCATCTTTTTTAATGCCCACAATTAAATATTAATTCCTCATCTTCATTTCAGTTTAACAGCCACACAGTGCAGTACAGGTTGAGTGGTTCCTCTGAATCAATTTATGTAGGGATTAATGGAGGACAAAAGGTGATAAGCTCTTGTGAGACAACACTCGTGACAAAAAGTGACACTCCTGGTCTCTCCTGAGCCAAGTCACGTAGAAAACACACACTCCTGTACCCAGTACCTCTGAGAGGTGACTGGTTTGACAGAAATGAGATCACTGCTGGGGGAAACTGTCAGGCTCTTGGGCTGTATCTCTCCAGCTCATCCACACACAAATATAACTTAACCCAGACTGAATCAGCATCTCTGCAGCATCGTGAATCCAAACCAGCCTCATTGACAGTCCTGCAACCTCCCTGAGCGACTACTGTCACGGTGCATATTCCCAGGCTGTGTTGCATGTGTTCTGACACCACAACAGATGGGTTGAAAGCCTTTTCAGGCATTTGAACTAGCTGTGTTAAAGACCCAGAGTGCTGCGATCATAGTGGGAGATAGTAGAGGATGAAGTGTACACCCCAAGGGTGTTTGCTCTTTAATCGCCTCAATTAGACGATTAACTTCACAATCTTGTATCCCAATTCTTAAACTGACTTAAAGGTTCTGGTAAGTTCAAAGAGAATAAGGAGATGGAGCAGCCACAGGGAAGAATAAAGTGGAACCAGCAGCTTGTGTGCAGTGAATGTGTCTGTATCCTCTTGGGAATGCTAATGGAGGGGCAGCGAATTCAGTCCATGTAACTCAATGATTGTGTCTGTTCCTCCCACAGTGAACAGTTCAGACAGACAGTACGCAGAGTGGAGCTTTAAAATCCATCGTGTTCATTCATCTTCCTGTCTAGATAGAATTTTAGCCATATGGAAAAGCTAATCATGGAAAATCAGTCCTGTGGTATACAGCATCAAGTGAACACACCGAGATGCATGATGAATACAAAGGAGAAATAGGAGCAATAGAGTCATCTTTTCTGTATCAGATCGATACACAAGCCAATGGGGACGTTTTACATCTACCACCATTCGGTTATTAAATAAAAAATATCCATGATGGATCACCTAATTAGGTTAGCCCAAAGATTAGGCTACGTGACTGACATCAGCTAAATCTCTATGATAAGACAAAAGATTATCTATCATTAACCTTTATCTGTTCACCTTATAAAATGAAGCAATACCAGAGCTATTGTTGTTTTTGGTTTTTTTGCCCAACTTACAATGAGATTTAAAGGAATAGTTTGACATTTTGGAAAATACTGTTGGAAAATATGCTTACACACACACATTTTTCCCTTTTGCTGATTGCACAGATTAAACGAGGTGATATATAGTGAGAGGTTAGAGGTGCTCGTAGGCAGAGCCAGGCTAGCTGTTTCCCCCTGTTTCCAGTCTTTGTGCTAAGCTAAGCTAACCGGCTGCTCAGGGAAGTTATCTCAGGGAACTTTTTCATATTGAGCAGGTCTAGACTGACTTTTTATATTTACAGAGAACAATTCCCACCAAGAGCAAGCACTAGGCGACAGTAGCAAGGAAAAACTCCCTTTTGACAGGCAGAAACCTCGAGAAGAACCAGGCTCTGGGTGGGCGGTCATCTGCCTCCACCAGTTGGGTTAAGAGAGAGAGAGAGAGAGAGAGAGAGAGAGAGCAGGAGGAAAGAGAACATACAGTAGTACAGTACAGTTCTACACAGCAGCTTGATAGCTGAAGATAACTCTTGGTAATAAGCAAATAAGCAGTTTTCCCAAAAATTTGAGTAAAAGTAAATGCATGAAACTTAACAGGCCCCTTTAATTCTGCTACGCTCCCTTTCATTACACTCCTATCCTTTCCCTCCCAGGCAGCCTCTATTGTGGGTCCACTTTGCACGCTGCATCGGTTTGTGCAGTGCTGCTGAACTTTCTAATTGAACAGGCTGGCTGTGGAGTGACAATCATCTAATCCAGATCTGGGAAAGATCTGCAAAAAAAAACAACTGTGTATTTTGTGCAATTGTTGCCAGAAACCATAGAAAAACAAGTGTTTACATGGAATAGCTGACTGGAAATCAAGCTTAACATCCATATCTTTTTGCTCATCCTGTTTGGGAATGTAAAACCAAACACCTTTTTAATCTTAGAACACATTTTTCTTAAAGCACCCTGAAAATGGCAAAGATATTGTTTCTTTTTATTGAGAGAGGCAGGTAAAAAAAAAGGAAGAACAAGGCATTAGGACACATAAGGTCATACTGTAAGTGAGGGAACATGAATGATTGCCCTGCCTTTCAGCTAACTGTGGGCAGAAAAATGAAACAATGAGCTGAGAGAGCTCATGTTTCTGTTCCTGCTACTGAAATAGATGGTGGTTACGGATTTGATTACACACTTTCCAAATGTATTGTTGTCGTGGGAAAAGGACGGGCGTGTGTTTCTGCACTCAGCAGTCTAGCTGGGGATAGCATGTTACTGATTTAGGGCATTACTCCTGTAACTCCTCTCCTCTCCTCTCTATGTTGTAAAATAAGCAAAACACACTGGTCAGCAATTATGTCAATGGACCTTCGCTGCCTTATTTATTATTAATGTGGAGTGATTCCTTGGTTTTTGGATATTATACTACACTCATTCACAGGGTGTTTTAACTTTAACAGTTTTTGGACTGATTTTCCCAGTATCCCAAAGCTGGGATTTGTCAGTGAGCAAGAACATATTGATTGGATAGCACTGTTTATTGATTGAAAAATATGGCCCAGCCCCCGGTCTTAAGCAACATCTCAGTGATTCCCACAGGTTGTACTGCTGCTGGACTATTTTGAGTGATGATATTTTCAGTCAACACTCTGCTGGCTAAGTAAGCTTTCTGTGTCTGCAGGCATTGCTAAACCAAGATAGAAGGGGGGGGGGGGGACAGTGCAACAAGAATCACAACATGATTCTTAGACATAGAGGATTGTTGTGGAAAATAAACAGTACACATCCAACCCTTGCGGACTTGTTCTATTTCAAGAAGCATCGTTCAGAGGGGGGACTCTGGCCCGACCCCCAAACACCAAGACACTTCCTGTCTGATCTATAAAGAGAAAGACTGCATGTCCCATGAGGAGCGAGTCTGAGTGCAAAACATGAACTATTGACTATAAAAGGAGCTTATGTCATCACAATACAGATCATCCATGCAGCTTATCTATATGATGTATATATGATATATTTTTGGAGGAGACAAAAGAAACACAAAAAAGAAAGAGAAGAGTAAATGCAAAGTTATCACACATGTATACACTTGTGAGCTGCCGGGCCTTCATTATGAATGAGCGGGAACCTCCAGTAACTCATCCACCATTCACATGCTGCTACAGCCTTTTAAATAGATTAGAGGAGGCTTTGTCTCGCCCTGCTCTTTCTCACCGTCTCTTTTCTCTCCTCTAAAAACCTCGCTCTTTAGGTGGAGTGTCAGTCTGTGAGAGAGGTGGCGAGGAAGGGGATGGGGTTGCCATGACGATGCCAACTTAACGAACTGTGTCTCTCTTCGTGATTGTGGGTTTAATTGGATAGGAAGAACAAAAACGCAGTTGAGTCGAGTGACATGAATGCAATGATGCTCTGTCTGTCTAGCTGTCTGCCTGTCTTAATGTCATATACTCTCTGTAGCTCTTTGTGTAGTTAAGAATGATCAATGGCTTTTATATAAGAGCTGTAGTACACAAAGTGCATGGTGAGTGTTACAGAGAGCATGCAGTGATGTAGTTCATTGGGGAAGAGAGAAGGGACTTCCAGAGGTGCTTGGCATAAATAAATAACCTATAATAATAAAAGCACTTGTGTCTCCAGTCTCACATGCTTTCAAATAAGTGAAATATCTATTTATTGACTATTCATTATAGTTAAGAGATAATCAGTCATTACACTAGCTGCGCTTTTGTTCTCTGTGTGTTTGCGCTACCAGCTTTTCTTTAACATTTGATGGAATCCTTGTGCAGTCAATATGATGTGCAGGTTCAAAAAACCCCGTGATACACCAACGATTGTTAAATAATTCAATATGCCCATCACTTGCAGGCACACACACACACACACACAATACACGCTGAGTCACTCTTCCACATACTGTCAAAGTGACTGGGATTCAAAAGCAGGTTCACTAAAACGTGTTGTTTCACAGCAACATGCAGAAGGTTTTGACACAAACCCTTTTAAAACAAAAGCCCAAACAAAAAGTGCAATTCAAGCAGGGTGTTGGTGTAATGCTCAATCACAGGTTCTATTTCCACTGGGGCTGCAAGCACTAAAAAATGTATGCAACTGTAAGAAACAAAAAAAGGTGTGCTAATGCTGCAAAAGCACAGGCTGCTCCTGAGAAAACATAAGCCTAATAAACAAGGGCATTCCCGAGAGTCACACAGACTTTACTGTGAAATGAAAAATATCAGTTATCATGCAAAAGCAGGTGAGTTCCCTTCACAGTCTTGTGTTGCCTGGTTTAGGAGTTTTAGGGCACTTCTTCTAGTCTGAGGTTCCAGCATTTGTATTAGATTCATATAAAAAACCTTTTTTATTCATATTAAAAAAAGCTTTTTTAACACAGCTTTGCTTCACAAATAACAACTGAACAAGTAGAAAAAAATATCACAAAAACAAAAGAAGGCCAAGGTAATTCCACTAAAACTGGCCTGGCTAGCATCTCTATAGCAAAACGTCTCTGATAAAACATGATGCTGAAAAAACAACCCAAGAATACAATGTTCAATTTATTCATAGTTTTATTAGGAGTTTAATATATTAGGAGACTTTTCCCACCCGACTTTAGTCATCTATTATCATCACATTTCTGTAACTGAGGTCACATTAATAACAACATATATCTTGCATCTTAGCACAGCATGCAAATTAGAGAATGTTGCTTTTGCAGTACTAAACATCTTACTGAACATCCGTTTCTACTCATGCTCATTTAGCACATTCATATTATTTCGACTAAAGTCATGTAATTTAATGTAATTCAAGGGCACATACATCAGCCAGCTGTCAAAGAATCACTTTCCAATAGCTTCAGCTGGTTAATGCCCTACCTGGCTGTAGCTCATTTGATGATCCAGATTGTTCCTCTCATTTATGATCTGGTGGATCTCCACTTCCTCCTCCTCTTTTCCCCTCTTCCTCACCCTGCTCAGACGAAAGAAGAGCCCTGACGTAATAATTACCTGTCAGCCAGGACACCTGAAGGTCTTTACTGTTTAGTGCTGCCTCTGCTCTTCATTCTTCTTCGTCCCTCCTCTCTGCTCCCTATCCCATGCCATAGATCTTTCAGTTTTGATTCATAAACCTCATATTATTACCTTTCAATTCCGGCATTGATACATACTTAACATTCTAATGTTGCAGGAACTCCCTGCCCTGAATTAACAAAAGTGAAAAGTTGCAATGTCAGATGAGTTGTCATTGGCTTGTAAGTGCTGCCCTCTATTGGCTACTGTGCCTTGTTGCAAACTTTCTTCAAACAAAACATAACTAGATTATTTCAGTGAAAAAAACTGTAATTACAAAGTATGATCACAATTTCAAACTAATAATGTAGAGTTTATGGTTATAAAATGCATCGTAGTAAAAGTTTAAACCTAAGAAATGTTCAGTTTGATGAAATATGAATATGCTATCAAATTCTTCTGTGTATGTGCTTAATTTTGAATCGTTTCTTATGGAAATATTTCATTCACAGGGTTTATTACAACAACATATAAATATATTTATTTATTATTATTTACTTTATTTATTTACTAAATTGTATCTAAGCAGGGGTTTGGGAAAAATCACTGTGAACCACTAGGTGGTGCTGATAGACAGTGAAGAAAAAAAGGCTGCTGCAAGTTAAACTTCCAGAGACTATTGCGTAAAGATTCAGGCAACCAATAACCGTGTAATTGATCACAATAGTATAATTTTCATACACAATGAATTCTTACCTTTCACCTTTAGATGCATTCTTTTCATTGCAACTTCATGATGCAGTGCAATCAACATTATGCAGGAATACAGTATTATTTTTATATTTCTTTTGCTTATTCTGTCTTACTAAAAACACAATGTGCGTTGAAATAGGCTATATTCAAGAATAATGTGACATGAAAATTAGAGCAGCTACATTTTACTAGCTAAATTGTTGTCCCATGTTCTATTTTCAAAATAGCTTACATCTAGTTGTGATGCATAATAAAGGCTGGACGTCCATGTATAGCTTGTAAAATGTTTGCACAATGTCAAAAGTGTGCGAGTGTGGTCACCATTTACAAAGAGCTTTCTTTTACGCAGCTAAAAAGACCAGTGCAGACACAGGGCTCGCTTTTCACTTTGAGCAACCATCACTGGCCTCATTGTAGTCGTTTCCTCAAATGAATCCTGCCAAATGCCCCCCTTACGTCACACTTTTCTCCTTCACGTGTGGAATGCTATAAATGTGGGAGGGGTGGGGACCACATGTAATATTGTTCAGTTCAAATTCAATTTGCCTTGTAAATCAAGGCCCCCCCTTCCATGTACAAAGTGGGATTGGTTGATGGACTTCCCTTGCTCGATACAATAGGTCAAAATAGGTGGTTATTACGGAGGGTTGGACAGCCATCTCTCCACCCACATTATCACCATTTTTATCGTCGTCAGAGATACTCTGCTATCAAGATAGTTAACGTCCTACACTACCATAATAGTAACCATTGTCTCTTCCGTGGGTAGCGTACACATGTTAGCCACCAGGAAGAGGTTAGCCACGCTGAAGGCACAATTTCTCTTTTCACGTAATAAAACACGGTAAGAATGTTTTTGACCTACCACGCATGCTCACAACAGGAGCGACCGTTAAGTTATGTAGTCAGTCCTTAAAACAAGAAATTAAGCATGTTTTAAAGTTTTTGTCAGTAGAGTAGATCGCTGACGCCTAAAACGTCACCCCTTAAGCTAATTTAAATACAAATAGCCTACATGTACCACAGCAGTAAAAAAAAAACAAAAAACGCACGACGTATTGTGTTCCTAACGGCCGTTAGGCGAAAGAGGAAGTGGTCAAGCAGTGAACATCTCGTCTTGGTTTTGTACTCTTTGTTGGATGTGTGCCGTGGATGACAACAGTCCAGCCCGTCGCAACAACAGCAGCAGCTACGGCACGGCAGAAGTGTATTTATCGTCGCAGCAGCTGAGGGGAGTGAAGTGAAACGGAGGAAGGAGAGAGAGAAAGGATTTACGGACACCGACCAAGCATGGCTACCCAAACGACAGCATCATGTACTGGATCCACTCTGCTGCAGCCAATCAGCGAAATTATCAATCTCCCTCTTGACCAGGTATGTTTTTGCATGGAGAAAATATCGATAGCCTACATGAACCGTCCGAGTTGATAATATGTTTTAAACAGCACATTTACATAGTTAACTAGCATTTTTACATATAACGTTAGCAGAGGCTGACGATGCGCAGCGCTATTCTTCCCAAACGTTATTTTAGCCTTGATTCATTGCGGATTTATTGAAAATGAGTGCACAAAATCACTATTGGTGTTTCACTATCCCCATCAGCTAGTCCACCGTCTAGATACACTACTAATGCCTTTTGTCTCTTCCTTTCGATGCCCAGAGCCTAATCCAGTGGTCCCCAAACTCAGAGATCCTTTGATCTGCTATGTCCATCGGATCACCAGTATAATCTGGATTAACTAGTTAAATTTCACTTAACATTCAATACAAGTTAGCCCTAGAATAGTGTGTATTAAGGATGTAATGATTAATCTGCCATATTGTAACAGTTTTCTCATTGCTAAGAAATAGACAACAAAATCTAGATTTATGGAAGAAAAAACTGAGCTGCAAATGGTTTCTTCAAATGGAAAAGGTTGGGAAACTGACATGATTCTAATATGGATAAGTGGTCTTTCAGTTCACAGCCACCTGGAGCACTATATCTAGTTTGGAGAAAGCCATGCAATTTATATGTTATTATGAGGAAAAGCCTATGTGTTAGATGTCCATAACTGTAGGAATCACATCTCATGGAGTTTGACATTTGCAAACCTAAACCAGGTCAAAAGAGAGTTAAAAAAGAGGTAGTTTGTGGTGTTCATTCAGGCACAGATTACTTTGCTGGTCATCATTGCTCATCTTTAATGAGAGAGGGCACCACACCTTCTCTGTCAGTCTTTGCCTAACCACTATATTATGGGATTATATTATCTACTAGGGAGAGTATTCTGAAGTGGAATTCGTTGCAATATGTGCGCAAATGTTTGCATTGTAAACACTTTCACATTCACAGGCGCCACACCTACACCATCACACATGGCGTGTAAGCAAAGCAAATTTCCATAGCAGTGATTTCAAAGCTCACCAGAGATGGCTTGTGATGGTGTGTGGAAGCCTGTGGTCATGTCAGCACGGATCAGTAGGACAGGTTTCCTGCGGAAAAACACCAATTTCATCTCTTTTTCTTTCTTTCTAACTCAACATGATGGCTGTAACAGCAACTGTTGTGATTTTATTGCCTTGTAACCTGCAATATTTTGCATGAGACCACCCCACAGTTTTACATTACTAAGCTCGCCACAATTTAGTTATTAGCTACATTGCTAATTCTGATCATTTGCTTGACTGTGGGACTACAATTGTCAATCATACAGTATTTTTTACACTTTCTATTTTATGTCTGTGCAGTTTCCAAGCCCTTTACCTCAGTGCCATCACACGGTAGTCAGAGGACAAGCAATTGCAATCCAGGAAATGAGAAGTCATCCACTGTGTCATGTATGCCTATTTGTTTATTGAAATATTTGTATTGATACTTAGTGTTATACGCCTTATACACTAGTCTTAGTTCTTTCTCACAATTTGAATGAATACTGGCTGAGTGAGAGAGAACGGCATTGAACAAATGGGACATATAATCTTTCACTATCATAGACCACACTACTTTGTTGGACAGGTGTCACCCTTGTGACAATGTGGTTTGTTAGCTTCCAGCCAACTGGGTGCCCTACTGTGCCAGGGCCGCTGTCAACACCACAGAAATCAATACAGCTACTCAGATATAATATGATCTGTGGCCCACAGACATTGACTCATTTTTATGAAGCTGCTATAGTGTGGCACCTCACTGTATGTTGTTAGGACTGTATGTCTCCCATAGGAGAGACAGGCCTCTGCACTGGCCTGTGTCAGAGCTGTGAAGTCTGAAATGACACGCTCCTTCTCTCCCTTTCTTTCTCTCTTTATCACACACAGCCTGTCCCCTCTCAGTAACATGCTGTTACTACTTTGACTAATTCCTCCTACTGCATTTTTGTGCACCTACACAAACACTATGTTCACCCACTCTGGTTCAGGGGTTCTGGTTTGAAAAATGTGATTTATAGGCTCAAATTACACATCCTGATCCCAAGCTGTGTCTCCCCCAGATTAGGCTTTGTTTAGCTGTTTTCATCTGCTTGTCATAAACGTTGTGGAGTGAAGGCCATATCCAGTGCGAAGTGCTGCTCTTAGTCTTGAAGACATTGACCTGACAGTATTCATCAAGAAAATTCTTGACATTTTAATGCATCTCATTTGGCCTCCCCCACCTCTATCTTAAACATCCACATTGTTCAGCTATCACTGTAGACTTTCTTATGTCAACTGGACTCAGACAAGTTAAGTTCTCTTTTAGATCACCACATAGTACAACATAAACTTGCACTGTGTTTTTTGTAACTGCAGATGCTGGGTACTGATTTATCTCAATCCCTTTAGGACATAGCATTTGATATTACACATTCACACAATGAAGCAGACCTGCCTTGCAGATTAGCTAGTATTTTCAGGGGCAGCTTGTAACTGAATCTGGTCCAATCTCTTGGCTGGAACCAAGATGTCTATGATGCATGTCAATAGCACACCAGTGTGCTTTTCATGCTGACATCATTTGTGGTGTGCCACAAGGTTTGATTTCAGGCCCAGTTTTTTTTAGTTTTTTTTAATGTTTTTGTTGTATTAAATGCTCTAGGTAAAGGTGGTTTGACTTGATGGAGTTTACTGAGGCTTGCATCCAGCAGGTTGACAGCACTACTGTCTACAGGATATCTCTAAGGATATAGGAGCATGGCAGTGTGGAAATTTCCACTTGCACTGTTGTGTTTGGCAGACAATCTAAACCAGATAAGCTGACATTAATGATGTCATAATGTTTAACTTTAAAATGTAAGGTTTCTTTTGTTGTCAATGTTATTTCTTTGACATAATTATAAAAGGTAAATATTTAGTGTTTGGATCAGTAGAATATTTTGGTTGATGTAATGTTTTTAGTGTCAGGAGAGGACAGCAAGAGCATGCAGATATTTGGACATCTTGTCAGCTGATATTGTTGACAAGAATGTGGTGGTACTGTAGATTAAACTAAATACATTAAATGACAAAACAAAAGGAAATATCAATTCCAGCTTTGCTATTTTATCTCACACTAGCAGAACTTTAATGCTTCTATTGAGGTTTATGCAGTCAGCATGCTGGCTAGCGCATCAGTCATTTCAATGTATCAACAATGTCTTATATAAGATGTAGTCTTATAGGGACTAGCTCGCAGGCGGTGCTGGCGTGTGTCCTGTGGTTACAAAAGGTTTGCTGCCCAGCTGTACAATCAGTCTTCTGTTTATGTGACATATTGGATTGCACTTTGTCACAGTTAACGGCCATGTCTTTTATCACGATAACAAGCCGTCTTTTGTTGTTGCTGCTGCATTTTCCACCAGGCTATTGTACTGTAGGCCTCTGGGCCCACACAGTGCAGAGGGTTTGACTCCTAGCTTTCTTTTTATCCACTGACAATTCCCTGCTATCAGGGACACAAGTCTAACACTATAACATGGCGAATGGCTAAAATTAATTTAACCAAAGTTTGAAATAAACAGTCAAAGGTACATGTAATGGCGACTGGCCCTTGTGGTAAAAATCAGGATGCTCAAAGTTCTTCATAATATCTCATTTTACTTCAATGAGTGGATTTTTGAAGTGGTACTAAGGTTTTGGGGAGCTTTGCCTGAAACTTGGCTTCCCTCTAAGGTCCCCTGCTGCTGACTGAGTCCCCAATGCTTCCTGACTAGGGACCGCTGGTCTTACTTTTAAGCCCCCAGGTCTCATCAGAGTTTCTCTACCTCCCCTTTGTCTTTAATTGGCAGCCCTCTGGGGAGTCTTATCCCTCCAATTGATTTCTTTCCCCTCAGCTCTCTCTAATGGAGTGCTGCTGGCTGCTGCCGTTATTATGGTGCACAATCACACAAGCATGCATTATTCCTCATGGGGAATATGGAAAGACTTGGCTATGTCGTTAACATTACTGGGTGTACAGTAATGGTTACTAACAGGCCGGTCCTCATAAAGGTGGCTGAGTCTTTATGATCATGTGTTTAATGAGCCTTGTCTATCGTAAATGTGACATTTAATCCAGAGAAATAGAAGAATTGACCATAGAAGAGGAGTCTGTCAGAAGGCCAATCCACATGTTTACCCAACACAAATAGCGTTGTGTCATACTTTATTTTGGATAAAGATAAATATCCTGTAATGACTGATTAAGACTGATTACATAATATTAGAGTACATGCATTGGTTCCAGTTTGGACTGATGAGTAGACCTCTAGTGTCTCCGTATAGCTTCTGATCTTTTTTTTTTAATACAAAGTTTGATAGCATAATTTTGCTTTTTTTTTTTCACTGAGTCTGAGAGTCTTATGGGAAATGGTGTTTGTTAAAAGCTAACATACACGACATGCTGTTGAGTTAGACGATGTTCCAAGGCTGGATGTTTAGCTATTAGCATTTTTACAAATCTCTGTGGGATTGTATTGTTAGGGTTAAAGCGTGATGATGACTGCCATGGGTGTAGATTCATTTCCTACTAGCAATAAATGCAGTCATGGTATTGCAAATCCATTATACTAAAAGCATCAATAAAATGTCATACAAGGCCTGTGTTATGTTATTAACATTATGGGGAAACGGAGTAGTGGTTTCAGGTGGTTATAAAACACATAGGCAGGCTGTCTTACTGAAGATATAAAGTAGATAGGCAGGGAAATCTGTGCATCTGTCATTCCTCTTTACTCTGAAGACCCTGCCATTGCCTCAAAAGTGGATGTCCACATGACTCAGCTTACTAACTCATTAGTTCCGTTAGTAATGGTGTGGTGTTATGAGGGTGGATTGGGTTTCTGTGCTAAAAAAGCCTGCACTCTCAGTTTAGAGCACCAGTTTTAATGTTTGCATGGCACAGCCCATAGTCAGCACAGAGAACATATTTTCAGGGAATCATTTTAACAGCTGTTGGGAATATGCTTACCAAAACATGTAACAATAATTAATAAACCTCAAAGATGCACCAAAATTATATAGCGTTAACACATTAATTGGTACAAAAAGATGAAGTAGAGTGATTACACTCACTTAGTTTCAAATTGCAGGCCAAGCAACTAGACATATTTGATGTTGTAGATCGTAAAGTATTTTATAGTCTAAAATTTGTTAGCTCTTATGTTCAGTTTCAGGATGGACCACTAGTGGCTATGTAAAAATGGGACAGAGGCCTGTAATTTATCTACAAAACTCTGCTTTCTGGTTCATTCTCTGTGCTTATCCAGGAGTCCAATGGGATGAAGGAGATGCATCCAATATACATGAGAGGACATGAATATTTATTAGTGTGACTTTGCACTGTCACTTGTAATTCCATTGAGGTAAGCCAGTAAGGGCATTCAGCTGATTCACCTTCACAGGAACACTCTGACACATTCACCAAGCCTCTGTCACCTTACTTTTCAGTGGCTCTACGCTCCAATAAAGAGTCAATCTGAGTATTGATCATCCCTAACCAGAAGTTGCGCTGTCATCTGAAAAGTTCGGCCCTTAAATGTGGAATTGATTCACAATGTTTACTCCTCAGGGCCTACTGCCATTGATTACCTTGAACCTGATCACCTGTGCCAGATTATATAATCCATGCTTAAAGTGGTATACCACGCAATTGAATGTGTTGCATGGGTTCTCTCTATAGTCTGTGATAAAAATCACTAACATTTAGATCATCAATAATGCAAGGCAAGGGAAGTTTACTTGTAGCACCTTTCAAACACAGAGGAAATTCAGGTGTTTGTGAAAAAATGGCTGATTTTGGAGCTCTCTGAGTGAAGACTTGATTAGATGCCTATTTAAAAACGGGACTGATTCAAGTCAGGTTTGAGATGGGGCAAATTTGGATTTACATATACTTATTTGTCAGGCCCTCGTCGCCACCCTGCTGTTAGAAAGTCGGCCCCAGCATTTGTTGAGCAACACAACCCTGTATTGAATGAATTCTGTCGGTATCAAACATGCTTGATATTTGCAAGATGCCATGTTGATTGTGTTACTCCAGTCAATGACATTTTATCATTTTCCATCACCTGGGTGTGCATGTCTGCGGCTATTTTTAATGTAGAAAGTGACTGCAATGTAAGAACGACTAAATTTAGTTTTCTCAGTTTCTGTTCAGTTGCAATAATTCTCTCTCGTGAGGTGTGAAATAGTGAGAGTGATCTTAAACCTACTGTACATGATTTGGAACAATCACATGTATCCGCAAACAAACTGCATCTTGTAATGTGCTACCCCATGAGTCAGCTCCTCTTCCCAGCTATAAATTACGCTCATAAAATAAGACACGGCTTCAGACTAAACTGCTTCCAATGGCCGTTGATGTTGTGAGTAGTGAGTGACATATCTGAGCAGTACCGTAGTACCATAGACCATTCACCCAACCAGCAAATGTCAGTTACTTAACATGCTTATGTAACATTAGCCTAGCATTTACAGTCTTTTGTAACATTACAGCAAACCCTACCTTTTGTACTGTGTTCAGTTCTGATACTTTAGCATTATTGTGAAGTTTTGAGCATCGGATTTTGAGTGGATTTTTATTGTGAATTGTCTTCGTAAAGTGAGTGCTTAACTGCAGATTTTTGCCAGAGTGCCTTCAGTCATTTGTGAAGATCTGTTGTTTAAAGGTTGTCTCCTCACTCTCAGCACACCATTGAGGACTTTTGCATATACGGTGCTGTATCGTAGCAACTGACTGCTTTCTGTTTTCATCCAGGAGGAAGTGGTTGCCAACGCTAGGAATATTGTGTGTTTCTTCTCTGGAATCAATGCCATTTCCCCTCTGCACACAAACTGCTGTTCCAAAGTCATGAGTCAAATTTAGGTGCCACTCTTTACAGGCTTATGGCTGTTAAGTCCAGTTAGCCCTTGAACCACTGGCCAACTTGTAAAAGTGCTCTGCTTCACACTGATCCTAACTGAGGTAATGAGCAGATAAATGCCCTTTGTAACACTCTGGTAATACTGACCTTTAGGTGGGATAGGGCAGAATTAGTGCTTCTAATAGGATATGGCATGTTTGTATTGTCAAGGACTGGGGCTTCTGAAACACTAAGGTCTCTATTTTTTTCATCTTTCTTCTTGTGTCTCGTGACTTGCAAGCCTCATGTTTTCTCTAAATGTGGCATACAGGCAGTTGTTTGAGAGCTACTAATGTGTTGCTTTATTGGGCAACAAAGGCCACTCTGCCAAATCTGCCAAGCCCTTGTGGATACAAATGTACTGTAATAGTTCCCCAACGGAGCTCACTCAGTATTCATTAATAATGGCATAGTTTTCCAATGTTCCTCACCACTTTAGAGAGCGCATTTTTCATAACACCTGAAGTTCGCTACAAACAGTGAGAGAAGTATGAATAAAAGAAGAGATGACCACCTTTGGTTTCAGATGATGATGTTTTTGAGATTACAGCAAGTTGTACTGCTTCATTATTTGAGGCTGAACAGTTACAAAGCCCGTTTAATGGCATGGCAACACAACCTCTCTGAACCTCTGTCTTTAAATGTTCAAATATTCCATGTTGAGGAACTACAGCTGTGGCCCTCTGTTCAAACAACATGAGGGTGGTGATTAAAGTTTGGTTAGAGGCTGTCTCAAATGTTACAGGCAAAGTCTTGGCTGGCTGAGCTGAGCTTCCAGTAGCTCTGTAAATTTCAGACACTCTCTGACTCACAGCCTTTTCGCTGCATTGGTCTCTCACACCACATCCACTACCTACCATCAGAAGTCCACCATATAACTCTTCTTAAAAATGGCTACTCTCAAAGTATCTTGCATTCCTGGGGCAATTGTTTTGCTTTATTAGTGTGTTTTTCAAATTTCTCTCAACTAGGAAAAACGTGACTTGATTTCATTCTCCACCTGCATTTACAGTCATCAACTTGGTGCAGCTTGTTCAGGTCTGTTCTTTGTGGTGTGTTAAAACAGCTTTTTGGAGAAATGCAGCAGTAAAATCTGCTTGGATTTATTAAATATTACTGATTAATAACAGTAAAAAAGTATTTGCAGGTGAATTGATTCTTTAAGAGAGGTGATATTTTCACCCTGCTTTGGCCCCATGTTAATTTATTTTGTTATCTGTGTATTTGTTACATGCTGAACTTGTCTGCAGACAGTGTACTGAGATAGCTGGGCGCAATCCAAGATACATGAGACCCTGGATGAACTGATATTTTCTACCTTGTTACTGTGGCTATACAATGTCCCCCTTTTACACTTACATAGACTGCTGGAGTATGTCATCATTCATTTTCAATTTTTGGGTCTGAATCCCAAGAAAACAGCAGTCGTATCCAATGGCAAGTCTGGATTGGCTCCAAAATTTCCACATTTATTACTATTAAGGATGCTTAGTATCTCTGTCTCACTGTGTCTCTGCATGCAAGTCATATTATAAATCAAGTGGCTGCACCGCAGTTGTTTGCCAAGAGTTCAAAAGAGGCTGTCATTTGTTTGTCTGCTGCAAACTCGTTGGGCAACATACTGCAGATTATTTCTTAAAAATATTTCCGTGTCCCTCTCTCTGTTTGTCTGTCTCTCTGTAGTGATGCGAGTAAATCTCTTTTATAAATTATATGGCTGGCCATTGTTTGCCAGGAGTTGCATGTATCGAAAGGTGTAAGTGGTGTCAAACAAAGTTCTTTTAGTATAGGGACAATCAACGAAGATATAGAAATAAAGAATCCAGAGAGAGACATGTCTGCACTCAAGGGTAGTCTGCAAGGCCCACACAGGACTTTTTCAATAGAGAATGTTGGCTAATTATATATACAAAGTTTTGTCTTTCCTCCCTGTACTTCTGTTACTCTGCGGTTATTTTTGCACTGACATAGTAACATACTGTTTGTGCATAAGCCTGAGTGCATCAAGCCAAGGTCATTCTCATTCACTCATCACTTTGTAAATGTATCCTGCGGTGGTGACATTATTGTATCATTCCACTTTCCCATTGGGTACCTGGACGACTCAGAGCACAGATGATGTTTCTGACCAAAAGCAGCCCTGTAATCTTTGCTTGGGTCGGGTTCATGTGTTTCAAGAAAGGCTCTACACACACACACACACACAC
>LKNJ01003352.1:0-45749 GCA_002120245.1 Maccullochella peelii
AAATGTATTTGTTTTATTGAAATACCCATTATTCAATAGACAATTCATTCATAATTGAAAACATGATATTCTATGGCCTACCATGATCTGGCCCCTTTAGATTGTGTTGTCCCATACCAAAGAAACAGTAACTATATGTAACCCTTATGGAACCAAACCAAATTAGAGTTAATATGCCTTTTTCACAGCAGAAAATTTGACTCGTCATAGTAAGAAAAACACAGGTGTTACTAATAACATTAACGATGGCGTTGTTCTAGTCAAGCGTCCCGCTAAGCCATGATAGTGTGACAGTGAGCCAGGATGCACAATACTAGGACCGTGAAACTGAAGCAGCATCTTTAAATGGAGTTCAGTCATCAATAATTTCAGTATTTACACCTGTTCTTTTCCTTCTGTGACACATCTTGCTTAAGAAAATACAGGCAATAAAATATTTTGCAAAAAAGCTCCTTTCGTTTATATTCAGAAAACCCTAAGCCAAAATATTTGGGTACAAGGACTTATTCCTGTTCACATGCTTTGCGTATAGGTAGGAACAGCTCTGGCAACTGTCTGGACAAGGGATTTGATGCCTGATGACAAAAAGGAGCAATCCTGCTTCAAAGAAACTTCATAATGGCCCAGCCCGCTGAGGTTTCTGTCCCCAGTCCTGGTCCCTCGCTGTGCCGATGGAGCAGATTGGCAATCATATCGGCGTGTCAGGGAGAATTTATGTCACCAGGGCCGATGAAAGTGGACAAGGGTCTTGGCTCCCCTTACAGAGTGACTCCTCTCTGTACTCCAGAGGGGTAGCAATATTGTTCCGAACTCACCCCGGGCCACGTGTAATCTTCTCAGGAGATTACAACACTCCCCCTCTATCACCAAGGAACGCTCATGTGCCGTTTGCAGTATGATGGAATACAATGCCCTATCACTTCCATTTTGAACTGACTTTTTTCTAAACTGATGTGGTTTTAGAGGCCTTAATTTGTGCAATGCTTCTCTATAGTTTTTGTTTTTTAACATATCAGAGTCACTTTATGACAGGTCATGCTATTCATTTAATTTCAAAATTTCCTACCTGTAGCATGCATACACAAACACTCAGGTCGCTAAAAGAATGCCACACAAATGCCCTTCTGAAAACCATATACTGCATGTTATGTCATTTGATATATTACACAGTACCTCCTATCTTGTCTGATTAATACTAATGGAAATTTACCTACATCTTAGATGTTCATGGTGCTGTAAAGGTTTGTAAAAAATCTTGAAATGAGAAGATAAATGTACACGCTCACATACAAACAGCATATTTCATAACCCCATGTTTGGAAACATCATTTATAGCTGTTGACATGCCAGTGGTTCCGGGCCCTGTGGGCTTTACCCATGCCAAACGACTTAGTCATTTGTGATATAATGTCAGACAAAACCTCAGGCAAATCTCTTTGAAGGATGTCTGCCAGCTGTGTTTCCACTGTACACTCTTTGCCTTGCGTTCATCAACTTCAAAAGGACCTCAGCAATTTTCATCCAAGAGGCAAAGTCAAATGATCTCTGCCTTCTCCGTTTTCTTATTCATGTTTTTGACACTGGAGTACTATGAAAAGCAGGATCACTGTGAAACAAGCCTTCAAATATTGTATTATGTTTGCTAATGGTTTTCACATTTTCATCTGTGTTTGGTCTGTGCACTTTCAATTGATATGTAAAGCATTTGATATGCATGTGTCAGTATCAAATATTATCTACCCATTATATTTTTATAGCCCCTGCGCTGACTCACCACATTCCCTTCATCAACAAATCAGAGATGCATTGTGACTGAGCTCTGGGATGATTATCATAAATGAAAAATCACTTGCAGGCACTTTTAATATGCTGTAGGATGTTTCTCTCTGCTCCATAGTTGTTGCCTTTAGCTATGTATCTGCTACCCAGCTGTGAGTTGCAGCTGTCACTGGCTTCAGAAAGCACACATTCCTTATGCTGCTGTCTAAAACCTCAGGGTAAAAACATCTATATGCAGGCTACATACTGTAGACACCCATCAGGGGGGCACTTCTATTAGTTGTATCATAAATAAACAAACATAGCAATGACTGCAGAGCAATGACTGCACATGAAAATAAAAGAATAGGAATGAAGGGCACCGTGTGCCATTACCATTTCTTACTATGTGATGATTATGTGATACTGTGTGCTGTGTAAAGTTAAGTTCAAACTGTACCAGCTTTAAGTCGCACAACCTTTATTACTGTGTACTCAGCTTAACCTGAGATTCTAAAACTAGAACATCACTGTCCATCAGTCAGTGTGGCCTCAACAAATGATTATGTTTGTTTGTGTCTCCCACTGTCTCTTCCATAATACAGATGTATATCCAGACCACAACCCTGACCATCTCTGTAAGCCTCAGTGCATCGGTCTCTCTGGGAATGCTCTACATGCCTAAGGTCTACGTGGTTCTCTTCCATCCAGAGCAGAACATACCCAAGCGCAAGCGCAGCCTGAAGGCTGTGGTCACTGCAGCCACCATGTCCAACAAGTTCAACCCCAAAGGCGGCCTGAGGCCCAACGGAGAGGCCAAGTCGGAACTCTGTGAAAGTCTTGAAACACAAGGTTGGTACCATGCCTGATGGAGCAATAAATAGAAAGAAAAGACCTCAACCAGGAGTTTATTTTGTGCTGATGTACTGAGCTGTTTGTGTAAAATAATAGCAGATAATGAACTCTGAACATAATTGATGCCAGTGTTATTTTGCACATCAGCAGTTCGGGAAATTAGCAAGCCTTACATGAGCATACAAGAAATTAGGGTGTCATTTAAGTGCTAACTAAAGTGGTGTTATACTATTGCTTATTTTTTTAACATGAGCCATTGCAGATGACATAAACAGAACTGTGTGAATAATTAGAACTGATAAGGAGTGATTTCAACTTAGCCTCTAGCTAGCATAGGATTGGGATTTTCCATTTCCTCTTTATTCAATGATTTCATTTAATTTCATCAATGGAAGGTAAAACTCATGCGTGTAGCCTACAGTTAATTAATATAATATACACAGTATATTACCCTTCTTAGATTAAGCAAGATCCAATAATATTTCAAATAAGTTTTGTATGTTCCACAGATACAGTGGCCCTGAAGGTCAAAACACAACAGCATTACACAAAACACAACAACATTACATATAACACAATGACATTACACAAAACACAATGACACAGCATTGAATAAACTCTGAATTGACTTGGGTTCGGTCCAATCACAAATAAGAAGAGTTGTCCCTCCCTTTCCGTAATCTGTAATATCGTTGTGTTTTGTGTAATGTTGTTGTGTTTTGTGTAATGTTGTTGTGTTTTGACCTTCAGGGCCACCGTACGCATATGCTCTATGGAAATACAAAAAAAAGGATGTTTGAAAAAAGCCACGAAGTAACTTTTCTGTTACACCAGGGTAATTCTGCATTTTGAACAGAAAAATAGTTCCATTCTCACTAACTCTCACCACACTGGATTTATGAATCAGGAGGTGTGACAGGGTGCCCACACTCTTCTGATTTTGAAAGGGACAAAAGAGACGGTTAGCTAACAGTGATGGAAAAGAGGATATTTCAATCACCAAGATAAAATGTAAGAGCAGGCAGTCCCTGTGTGGGGGCAGACTTAAATCCAATCAAGTAACCCAACATGTTCTGATTACTGAAAGTCCTGATTTTATACTCTGATAAGCTGAACAGTATAGAATACTGGGTATTAGGACTACAAAGCCTGCGCCCCCACACTTGCATGTACGCCTTTTTTCGACCTCAGAATGGAGTGGTTATATCTTATCCTATTATGGAGCCCATTTGTAGGTGCTGATTGTCACCCTCCTGTTTGAACTGTGAATCTAACAACTGCTCTTTGTGCTTGTGTGTCAGACTGTGTTGAGGGAGGGGAGCCTTGTGAGGGACTTTAGACTCTCAGGTAACCTGATTAGACAATGACTTTGCCCTTTTATTATCTGTGACCACTTTTTTCCCCTGTTAATTTCTGCTAACGTTCACCACAACACCTGTGCCTGCCTATACTATACACAAAGCATCCCGGTTGTCCCTGGCTAAAATACAGCACCCTGACTGACACAAGGCAGTAATCACGCACTCACAAATCCACCCCTGACCAACAGACATTAACTTGGATAGACAATATTGGTGTGTGGTGCTGTAAAATGGCCAATCAGCATGGTAAAGCCATCTTCCCACATGGTAAATGTGGGAAGATGGCTGAGTGCAGGAGACAAGCGATAGCCATGTGTTCCCTGTAATTTGTTCTTCCTGTTGACAAAAGAAGGAATTTGCGGTAATGGGACGACAACAACAACAATAAGAATGAGCAGGAAAAGACAGATGGGTCTGCCAGCTCCAATTCTTTCTGGACCATCTATTCTTTATCTTGGCCTTGCAGCACATAAATATTCAAATAAGGTTCATTTATCAATGCTTCTCTTGGAAGAGATGCTTTGGATGAAATGGCGAGAATACCGCCCCCATTCACACACCAAACATGGCACTGACAAATATACAGAAACGTTTACCATTACACATCTCTCCTCTACAGCACCTTTGCTCCGACTCTTGTCTTCTGATTGGATTCATCCCCTCTGACATATTCAATCAGCCAAGGCTGCTGTGGACAGATTGGCTGATTGGTAGTGTGATTACCACCACCAAGCATGCTCGCTGAGGGCTCTTTTTTGTTTTTTGTTTTTTTTAAATGTAAAAAAAATAATGCCGATGACACTTACACAGAGACATGTGTGCATAGAAGCATGACTGCACACATACACACAGCTCCTGTATGGTATGACAGTCGTGTTTGATGAGCAGTTTGGGCTTGTTATGGTCACTGGTCTGCCCTCTGGTCATCTTATGTGTTTTATTCACAGCTGATATAAAATTCCATGAAACATGAAAAGAACGTTAAAGAATAATGAACACTGTTATCAAACATTGACGACAACACTTACAGTGTCAAGTCAGATCACATATTGTCCTAATAGCATTTTACATCTAATGCGCTTTATAATTCAATATGTTACTACACTGACTGACTGCTGCATGCTCTGCTTGGTGCACAGAGAAGTCTCAGGTCTTTGCATGTGGTAGAAGACTTGCAGTTGAATGGTTACTATTGCGTTTCATACCACTGTTGTGATGTATTTTTGGATACAATTTAATGATATGATCAGCTGTGAGAAAAACATTATGACAGAGTTTTCCCTGAATTCATTAATGGCACTGTAATAGCAGGTACTTACACTGATATGACCACATCCACAGCCTATGAGTCTGATTGCATCTGCACTGTCACTACAAATATTTCATGGTGATATGTTGTTAAAATGTCTGCAATGTTACCATGTACTATAACAATCAATGAGTCACTTGCAACAATCAATGTAGTATTTTTTGTAATGCTATGAAAATGTGTAAATTATGAATAATGAATCCAATTATTTTGGTAATGGTTTCAGTCATTTTCAAGCAAAAATCACAAATATTCTCTGGTTCCAGCTTTTGGATTTCTCTGTTTTATATCATTGTAGATTTAATATCTTTCAGTTTCATGGGTTGGTCGGACAAAACAATCAATCTCAAGATGCCACTTTGAGCTCTGAGAAATCATGATGAGATATTTTTACACTATTTTTTGACATTTCAGAGGCTAAATAATTGATTAATCAAGAATTTATTTTATTTTGGATCAGTCACATTTCTACTGTCTTCAGCTTCACAAATGACATTTCAATGTAAATGCAATACAATTTTTAGAGGAGGCATCATTCCTGTAAATACAGTTTTTACTTTCCAACACCCTGCTATTATGATTGGTTCCACCTGCACTCGTTTGATGAAGTCATCCATAAATAGAACTTCCCATCAATCTGGACTCCAACATGTGCTCTGAAAGATTAGTTTCACGCCTATTTCATTCTCACCCATTGCATTTTTAACCCTTTCCTTCTTTCTCCTACACCTTCATTTTCAGTGTTGGCCTCCAAGCAGACATACATAAGCTACAGTAACCATGCCATCTAAGCCAGAGACGAAGTGTGGAAGCGGAGCAAGGGCCTGCCTGAGGAGAAATCACCTGATTCTGGGGAATACTGGGGAAATACTGGAGGACTTCCGAGCTGCTATACAGCAGAGAGGACTGGGTGGAAAGATAGGAATTTGTCACTCCATAAATTAAAAGGATGTCATATTTTTCTAGAGGATCAGGTAAAGGCTTGAATGCTAGATTTATGGGAAACTAGTAGTCCAGTCGTGTTTTTATCAACTGAGGAATATCTCGAAAGTTAGATCAGTTCTGTCCTTCAGTAACACGGAGAAAATTATACATACTCATATCTTTCCGCCTCGATTATTTGAATGCCTTGTTTACTTGTCTAAACAATCGAGCTATGGAGCAGCTTCAAATTGTCCAAAATTCAGCAGCCAGACTACTGACAAAAACAAAGCGATTCTCATCCAAACAGGCTCATCAGGTCTGCCAGTCTGGGTCTTCTAACTATTCCAGAATCCAGGTTAAAAACAAAGGGTGATCGAGCATTTGCAGTACTGGCTCCTCGGCTCTGGAACAGCCTTCCACTGAGCATTAGATTAGCTGACTCTGTTGTTGCTTTTAAGTCTCGTCTTAAAACTTACTTTTACAAAATTGCTTTTCTTAACAGCTGACTGAGTGGACTTCTGTGGTCATAAGCTGTTGGTTTTTATTTCTCTTAATGAGTTTTTAACTTTTATGTGTGTATGTGGGCGCGTGTATGTATGTATGTATGTATGTATGTATGTATATGTTTCATTATTTACCTCTTGCAGTTGTTCCTAATGTTTCTTATGTTTTGAATTTCATTATCTTGGAAAGCACTCTGTGCTTTTTGCTTGAAAATGCTCTATAAATAAAATTATTATTATTATTATTTGCAGGAAGGAGAAGGGTGATGTAAGGGAGATTGGACAGTTAATTTTCCTCTTCCCACCCTTTCTGAGGCAAGTGAGCGTTGAGTAGTGACGTTTCCAGATGCAGGCTGAGTTAACCACCTGGAGACAAGAGTATGTTTTGTGTATAGCACACAATTTCAGTTCTCTCTGAGGCTGAATAGTTTGTCTCATTTTAACAAAAACTGAGGAAAAGGTGATTTATTTTTGCTCAAGTCAAATGCAGTTGACAAGATGAAACAGTATAATATAGTTTTTGGTTATTAGTATTATTGGGGTTGAAAGCTGCAGTACTCTTCAAACTGTACATGCCTTACTACAGTACATTCAGTATTCCTACATGAACTAACCATATCCGAAACACTGGAAAATAAAGCAGTGGGTCATCCCAGTTTTTTTTTTATTTTTTATAAATGTGTCATAATAATGATGATGATGATGCCATCATCTTGGCAAACCTAGTGTACAGTCCCAGAGCATGCTTGTGGGAGCATCACGTGTACTGTGCTGTGTTGTCAACGTGTATGGAATGCAACATTTGTCATGGTCGTCATTCACAGTGGAGATGTCATTTTGGACCATTACCCACTGGGTTACCCTCTGCTGAATAAAGAGCAATTTCAAACACAAGGAGCAAAGCTAAAAACAAATTGCCATGGTATACCTTTAGAGTTTACACCATACTCCATAAATGTCAGCCAGGACTTGAGAGACTTGTCGATGCATACATTTAACACCCAAGATTTATTGGCCCTTATTTATCACACGCTTGTTCGCAAATTACAGCAGTTGGATGATTGTGAGAAATTCAAGTTGCCCCATTTGTTAAACTTCCATCCCAGCCAACATCAAAGGTACAATTCTTGACATAATAACACACTTGCATTTGGCATTCCCTCCAATAAATTACACTATCCACCATTATTTCCATTTAAAAATATATTCTTATAACAGTGAAGCTAGGGACAGAATATACTGTTTTTCTAAAAGCTTGATTTTTGAAGGAATAAAACAATACAGTTGTATCATACCAGATATATTAACTTTAAAGCTTGATGGTACAGTATGATAGATTGCATAGGACAGTATTACATGGGGACCTCCTGTGATTCATGATGGAGGCGCAGGTAATCTGTGTTCCTTGAAAAGGATTTTTTCCACTGATTATGTCTTCTGGGACATGCATTTTCAGGCTACAGTGGAAATGATTAATGAGCGTTTTAAAGTATTTTGGGTACAAAATTAGGCTCATGTAGCTACTCAGCATGAAGACCCATTTTGGAGAAGGTGCAAGCTCAGTTCCATCAAACAGCCAAAACGTTCAAAGATAATTAAGTGGATGACACATAGCATTTCCCAAGGAGCGTTTTACCTTTCAGGCTCAGTACGATCTTTTTAGGATTAACACTATGTTATGTTCCGCTTAAACATTCCCCACAATCCTTGGGAATACTACTTTGTTAATACATAATTGTTCATTTATTTTCACATATACATACATGAAATAGTCACTTAATATAGCCAAAGCGGACTTTGTTACAGCAGACCTGCATTAAGTGACAGGGTCACTCATAGTGTTGATCACACTGAGAATCAACAGTAAAGTCTGCCGCTCTATGCAGCTTTTAGCTTCATTTAGCGCATTGTTTGGGTGTTTTAGTCAACACATAGACTGTATGGTTGAGTTTTTAAGGTTCTCACCAACCCCCTGATATAAAAGTATAGACACTAATTTCCAGCAAACACTGAAACACAATGACTGCACTCCACCTTCCCGGCATGAAACACCAAGACATTGAGTAAACCAGTGACGGGAAATGAAAGTTTAGCATCTAGCAACCCTGAGAAAAAGCTAAAAGGCCTGTGAATATAAGACAGAAGCATGACTCCAACAGGCTACCCACGTTGTTCTGTGTATGTGGGATGTGCAAGTTTGCCAACATGTTAGTAAGCTAGTGGTATCTCCCCCCTAGGGTTCAGAAATCGCTTAATGCATCTTTAAATTTCTACGGAGTTGATAATCACTTCTTCTGTCTAACCTACATTAATTGATTTCCACAGTTATATTGACAATATCTAATTTTTAGATTTAAAAAAGGGGTATGTATAACTGCTTGATAAATAAGGGCCAGTGCCTTCATTCTGTGCCTCATAGCCATTAAACTACTCCTGCCATTCTTTCCATGGATCTTTCATGGTGTTGTTTGCGTTGCATCCATTACCTTTCAAGTGTATTCTGTTCAAACACAAGGAAGAGAGGACTCAATGTACAATTTATAATCAAGTGTTTAAACTCCATTTCTGTCTCCAGTCTCTAAAGTATTTGTTATAAACAGTAACTCTGGAATTTGTCTCATTAAATGTTATCCTCAGCAATGCAAAAATATGTATGTTGCATGTCAAAACTCATAACAAGTCATGTGAACTATCTGAGAAAAAAGGTGTAAGGTCCAGAAGGAAAACTACTGCAGAGGATTATAAATAACTAATATTTTGGTTTAATCAATGATTCCTTCTGCTCTCAGCTTCAACAAAAGTCTAGGGTGTTGCCGCAAATGTCGTTTTCTCATCATTTGATAAAGTATTGTTTGTGGGATTGTTTGTGTTTGTGAATATGATAATTTACTGCTTTTTTTGCCACAACCCCCCCCTTATTTTTCTAAAACACTTTGTCTGTGTTACAAAATAGAATATGCTGACTGAAATTAAATGGCAAGTAAATGTACGTTATTAAAATGGATTGATCATGTCTGCTTTATGTACTGAATTATTTAAAAAAAAAAAAAGATAAAAAAGAATTACAGTGCCTGGATATTTATGAATTATCTATAGAAAAAAATACAAATGTGTAGAGCATGTTCATTTTTATACAAGATATTTCTAATAAAAGACTGTTTTGCTAATAAAGCGTTTCTGCTTCTTCTTAGTTAGCATATCATAAGCAATCCAATACAAAACAGTGTATTTCACCTTCAGTAACAAAAAAGCTTTTCCATATGACCACAATCATCTTTATCAGTATTCCTTATTACTGTATTCTCCAAGTTGACATTATATGCAAGATCAAGGAAAAGGTATATGCGTGCTTTTAATTGTAGATGCACATAAATTATGATTTCTGCCCTTAGACCAACATTTAAGCAAGCTATTAACAAATCAGTACCTGAGAACAGGTATTCAGATTTTTGTTATAATTAGAGGTCAAACAATCAGTCAATAATTGTCATTTATCAAGCAAAAAATAAATTAAAAATCTGCTTTCTGTTTCTCCAAAGTTAAGATTGGCTGTGTTTCTTTTCTGTTGGTCAAACAAAACAAGACATTGGAAGATGTCACCTTGGGCTCTGGGAAACTTTAATGGGCATTTTTCAGTATTTTCTGACAGTCTCTATAGACCAAATGATTAATCACTTAATCGAGAAAATAACTGGCAGATTAATTATTGATGCAAATAATCATTCATTGCATAATATACAGTATGAACTAAATTTGTAAAGTGTTAATCATGTCATAATGGCTTTTATGGAATGGCAAATTCAGGTTATGTAAATGCACCTGAAGACTGCTGGATATTTTATCATCATGATTTATAAAGATTGGAAAGCCACATTCAGATCACATACAACATCTCACATTTGGATAGCCCAGAGCTAAGACTCGTACAGCCCATGAAAGAATTAGGATTTTCCATCACGTCATTTTCACAGCTGAATCATAAAGCCATGTGATTTGCCAGAGGAGAAGTTGTCAGGGGGCTGGGGAAAAAATAGATTTCACCATCAGTCAAAAATACTAAATTGGAAAGTGGGGGGAAAGGGGGAAAATCTCAAGGCCACTGTTGAGCTGTGACTTCTTTTTGAACGGGCCCGTTTCATTATATTCAAAACTATGCAGAAACTGTCAAACATGAACACAACTCAAATACAGTATAGAATAGGATGACAATGCTGCATGTGTATTGTGCGTTTCACCAGTAATCAGAGGAGCCACAACCTCGGTTTAATAGTGGATCAATATGGTCAGCTACACCTGCAGCATAAGCTTTGAACAAAATGAGAAAATATCATACTATCTATAAAAGCTAACAGAATTATGAGCCAATCTAAATGAAAAGCAGAGCTAGTGAAACTATCTTTATGGTGGATTTACTGCAGGGTTGAAATTGCCACCTGGGTGATCACTGATAAGCAGTATCATTAGCCTTGTGTTTTCTAAGTGAATCCCTTGCCCTGCACAATTAGCAACACAGCAGTATATACACAATTGTAAAGTCCCCCTTTCCCTGTGATATATAGGAGACTGCTCAAGGAGGAAATGTACATTTTTCAAGTTCTAATAAAGTCTCTCCTCCCTTCCCCAGACTACTACAAAGCATTCTGGGGTTTTATTTTTTTTTTTTTTTTTTTTTTTTTTTTNTTTTGTTCTGTGAAAGCAAAAGCCTTAATTTTCGTACTCATTTTCATTGCAAGCGAGTATATTGTCCCAACTCATAGGACCACAGGATTAATGGGGGAAAAAAAAAAAAAAACACTCGGTAAGAAGTGGGCCCTTAATCTGCAGTGCATCTGGTTTCGGTTACTGAATTTGTAGCACCCTACACACATAGTCAGAGTTAGCACACACTTCTTTTCAATATTAAAAGCCGTGCAGTTGTCCCTTGGCATCTATTAAGAGGTAATAAATCAATAATCAATAAAGTCTCCATCCAGTTCCAGCTGTAAACTACAATGCTAAAAAAAAAAATCTGTTTAAATCTGAGCCTCGTCATTGTGTAGATTATTGCTGTATTTTACTAGATGTAGAAATGAATGCCTAGTGGATCCCACTGCAACTGGACAGGTTCATGCTTTAAATCAAGAAAAATCTAGTAGCAAGCAATTTGTCATCTAGCAAAATCTAATTACTTTATTGGACTAGTTAAAAAAAAAATGCTGTGATTTAATAAACCTTTCTCACAGGAGACACTTTGACTTGTGCAGGAAATGCGTAGGTGTTAGTAATAACATTAATGATAGCTTCACTCCATTTAATTGTCTCAGAAAGTAATAACAGTGAGCATGCATGCATAATACTAGGGTCCCAGAATGTTAACACCTAATTGGAGTGTAGCACTAATTAATGTT
Organism: Maccullochella peelii; assembly: GCA_002120245.1. Taxonomy (NCBI): domain Eukaryota; kingdom Metazoa; phylum Chordata; class Actinopteri; order Centrarchiformes; family Percichthyidae; genus Maccullochella; species Maccullochella peelii. The sequence continues at coordinate 12,098 of LKNJ01003352.1, forward strand.
GTTAAACACACCTGTGATTTTGACATGTCATGTCCAAATGTCTGCAGGAAGAGTTGTTGCAGTACCATGTTTGGCCACCTGGAGAAATTGAATTTGCCACGCCACATCCAGCCCTCTTAATAGTCTACATCACTGGCATAGCATATTGTCATTTTTGTCAGAGCTGAGGATGAACAGTTCTGCCGTAGAAAATTCCCACAGCAGGAGACCAATTTAATTGTTAAGCAGGTGCAGAGTCGCTGTGACTGCAAGGAGGTCCCCCAAGGGCTGATAATGCAAGAGAAAGGTATAAGTACAACTGTTAGCTCTTCTCCATGCTGTCTGCATGCTGTCTGATAACCACTTGCCATTGGAGACATGCATCCGTTAGGAACTGGTATGTATGAGATCATTTGTCAGTCATAATAAATTAAACAAATTACCGGATACATGCCTTCATCACTTGATGTGTTTTGAAGGCACAGTGGGGACTCCAGGTTTCTTCCAGACAGTTTTGGAAAAGAGTGCAGAGAAATATTAAAACTGGGGTTAATTACATCAGAAAATTGTTAAATCCCCCTGCTCACTGACATGTAGGAGAGAACTGTGTACTGACTGTTGAAACTCCACATCTGATTCTTAATGCTTATCATTTATTTCTGTAAAACTATGACTGCCTCAAAGTGATAAGCCTTTTTTGTCATAACAATACAACTGACTTTATTCTCATGCTTTATTCTCCTAACATTAGTACAGTAATAAGTATTTGGGGGGGACTTTATTAGATAGAAGCTAGTAAAGAGTGACAGGAAATGTTGGGGCAGGGAGAGAGAGATGGGATGACATGCAACAAACGTTTCCTCAACAGGATTTGAGCCCGGGACATTGCAATTAGATGGTACACGCGAGCCACCAGAATGCCCCATTAGGATACATTTTGACAGAACATTTTATTAACAAGGACCATATGGACAAAAATGACTTTGCATATGATGAATTTGGCAAACCACCAGTATTTGTCTGCTGCCAAAGACACTATAGTCTCAATGACCTTCTTGACTTACTCGTAAGATTTTATGAGAAAAATCTTGGCTGAAGAAACACTCGCCTGACGTCAGTAGGTGCAATTATCAACGGGTGTAGGTTAGACATCCTGATTTGTACACAAAACAGAGTAAAAAATTGTAACTCTTAAAGGGTTCAAGTGGAAGTCACAGAGACTGCCTATGCTAAAAGCTTTATCTAGAAGTTGTTTCACTAGTGATACATTATTTCTCTGTAGCCTCAAAGCTGTCCTGTCTTCACAAAGGAAATGCATTTACACTTAAATCACGGCCTTTCTATCCACATTTCTCCAGAGATGGATCTTGTGTACTTGTGTTTGGCTGAGAGGGTAAAATCAGTTCAAGAAAAAGGTGGTTACAGAGTGATATCATTGCTTAATAGTGGTCACCAAGGCATATTCATACAGCAGTATAGGCAAGAAAACAGACCAAGAAAAGACTGGTACAGATATAATTTAGGGAACAAATAAAATTGTTTTAAAAAGACAGGTCTTAGTTAGATGTTACGTGTTTGGTGGCTAAGACAAATGTACTACTAATATAAAATCCTTTAATATTGTTAGAATGAAATGCCAGCCACTGCTGAATTGATTCTAAATCTCTGTTAACCCTAGCTACTCATCGTCTATGCTACTCACACAGTAAGCAATGAGATTCTGAATTCGATTTTCCTGTTAAATTTTTCATGCATGGTTTATCAGCTCAGGATGCACTGTTCTCCATATAATTTCCTACAAATTACCAAGAAAACGCCACATCTGTTGAATATTTCCTCATTAAATGTATTATCACCACGTCGCCATTCCCATTGTGAAAATGAATAAGTACTGTTCATGAGATCATTTAGGGAATACATGCTGAAAATAAAGAGGTTTTCCTCATATGAAATATCACTTTAATATTTCCACTCTGGTACTCTAACCAGCAAGTGGGTATTTTATTTTGTCCCCAGGAGAAAAGCATTAAATGTGGTTGAGGCGTTTGTTTCTTTCTGAATGTGGTGAAGACACTACATGGATTTTAAGGCTGTGGTGAGTGTAGACTGAATGTTACCCCTGCTGGATTGTGGTACATCATAAAGTACAGTGTGTTGAACGAATGAGGTCAAAAACACTCCCTTCCTGTCTCTTTGCGGTCAAACACTCTATGGTCATCCTTTTTTCTCAGGTTGTCGCAAAAGCTGTATTCTGTTTTCCATTTATCTTAACTCCATGCACATGTGTCTGACTAATGCGGCCTCTGTCAACTAATTCTGGCTCTAGACAGGAGTTTACTGTGAGCGATAGAACTAGACGGCTGCAAAGCTCTATTGACAAAAGGAACAAAACTAGGCCAGCTGGAAATACCTGTTTAAGGCTGTATTTTCTCATGATATAAATAATATATAATGTATGTATCTCACCGAGTAAAATAGTTTCACATCCCAAAATACATACTTTTTGTTTCCCTTTGCATAGTATGTTTTTATTAAATAACAATAATAATAACAACAATAATAATAATAATAATAATAAGTCCCTCTATCACACTTTAACCAGTTCTTACAAACTTCTTAGAAAAAGGAAAAATAAAACACAAAACACTGCAAGGGGGGGGGGGAATTTCCTGGGTAGCACAATAAATCACAATGACAACCTATACACTGTTTTGTGGCCCATTACAGCAAGCCTGTAGCAGGAATTTCATTTGGACCTCCCTTGACTAGTCACAAAAATGTAGTAATCACTATGAAATAATCTTACTCTAGTTTCTTCTCAAGGAATGGTCTGCGGTCTTGACTGTGTCCTTTCTGCAGTAAGGGTGACAATTTCCTGATGGGAAAGTAGCTTTGAACTGTAAGATACAACAAAATTTAAACATTAACCTCCGACACTGGCTGTAGAAGGTACAGTAAACCTCATTATAAAGCCAACACAATAAAGGATTCTGGTGGTCCGGCACTGTGGTATGTGCTGCAAATGTCTGTCATGCAATCAATCTATTTATCCCCGCAGGCACAGCTAAACAACACACAACAGTCTGAACAGTTAGCAGTGGTCCAAAGCGCACTAAAAGTGTTTTCAAAACTCCAGAACAGGCTGCTATGATGCATCATCCATCCAGGTTTTGCAGAAATAAAACAAGTCTTGTAATTGTAAAAAAGATTAGGCCATTTTTTTTTTTTAAATAGCTGGATATGTGTAGCAAGCTTTGTGTCACTATGGCTGGTCAAACAAACAGACAAGAAAACAACACTAATTGAGTGTTGTTTTCTTGTCTGTGTTAAATTTGAGAACAGTGCAAAGAGCATAATTGCTCAAAATTTAATTGAAAACTGACCAATGGCAAAATCATTTGAGCTAAAAACAAAATGACATGTTACAGCACCTCTGTGACCAATCTGCATACTGGAACAGTGCAATGATTTGCAAGTATGTATTCCTCTATGAGTGATTATTCCTCTAAGTGAAAATCAGCCTATAATGGCTGATAAACATGCACTATACAGCACATGTGTGTCTTTTAATCTTCCTGTGTGTTCCACTCTTTGATGGTGAAATGGCCGTCTGTTGGGTATTTGGTGCAAACAGATGAGAGTTTCATTCCGATGTGACAGCGCAAAGTGATGTTTAGGTATTTTGGTGGAAATCTGTCCTTAGACGATGCCCTAAAAATAAAGTCTGACAACCAGGTCTGTTCCTGTCTCCTAGACAGGCTGGTCTTGGTTTAATACAGGAAAAAAGACTGCAGTGGCTTGAAGCACAAGACACGACGTGTTTATGAACATTTAACTGAAACCACGATCTTAAACAGTGGGCTTTTGTTGGCTCAGCTTAACCTGACCATGCACATCCCCACAGCATCATTGGGAAAACAAATTAGTACTATATAAAAGGTAATTTCTAGGAGACATGGTTGTTCAGGCAAATCACACATCTAATTATGATTTGTGTGATTCTGTCAATAGTAAACTAAATGCTTAGGAAATAAGAATAATGCTAAATAATGTAAATAATTTAAATGAAACAAATATATTATTAACAGGAATATCAGTAAGACACACTGTACTGAGCTAAAGAATAATGGGTAATTATGTTATCCGTATACTTTGAGCATTCTCTTTCCAGTTCAAATCCCCACAGCCACCTGAAGGCAGCAGGACAGATGTGTGTGATCGATCAGCAGTCTCCAATTTGAAAAGTGCCGGGCTGCAGCGCACAGTCATTACAGATGGCCGCCCACAGTGTTTACTTTGTTTAAGTCATACAAGTTAAATTATTAACTATAAATTTGGACATTGCGACTATGCTGTTAAAACAGTTGCTGTAGCCAGATGGAATATTTTTGGTTAACAGCAGAAGTAGACAGTAAACCCTGGTAATATTCACAAAAAATGAGCAACTTAAGCTCATCTTGAAGGAAAGCCATTAACAGTTTATGCATGTCCCTAATGATCCCCCCCTACCCCCAGGAAGAAGTGCTTGTTCAATTTGTTTGAACAAGAGCATCAGCCTGCTTCTTTATAAATGTTTAAAGGGCTTGTGTATCTTAAGATGACATGTGATATTTCAGCACACATATGTGTACAACAACTTTATTGTGATTACTCCCAACAAGTTGAGGAGTTTATGGACATGCTCCATCAAACAATCAGATGAAAAAGGTCTCTACGCTGGAATCGGATAATTGAAATTCAAATGAGCACATATCTACTACAAACATTTAAATCACCCGGGAAGAAACTCATTATGCATAATAGCAGCCTTTTCCTGGACCCTCAAATAATCTTAAACTGCATGACAGCATAATGGAACCCTATTGAGGAAAGATAAATATTCCATCAGCAAGACACTCGGCTCCCTCTTTAAAATTACAGGGACAAACACTGCAGACAAGTTTGTGCAACCAACAAACAGCTCCTCACTTATCTTTCAAAGTTGGAATTATATCAACAGTGCATGTGCTCATTATTAAGGAGTCTGCAATCTTAAGTTATACATGAATACAATTATCATGTTCTGTTGAAAAACTCAAAACTGAACCCTGTGATACAACTCCCCAGTTTTAAAATACAGGTTGACTACAATATAGACTTTGATACACTTGTATATCAGTGGTGGAATGTACATTTACTCAAGTACTAATAGTATAAAGTAGCAAAATATAGAAGTACTTGAGTATTTCTATATTTTGCTACTTCTACGCCACTACATCTCAGAGGCAAATATTGTCCTTTTTACTCCACTACATTTGACAGCTTTAGTTACTTTGCAGATGAAGATTTTACATACCAAGCATGTGATCAGTTAATAAAATAGGATGTATTGTTGTAGATGACACAACCCAACAGCATATGAAACAATTGACAGTAGTGTCACCTAACACGCTACAACATTAAGATGCTGCTTTTACATGAATGCATCAGTGATAATTATACAATATCAGGGATCGCACAGCTTTTTAAGAGTAAAATTCAAGCACTTTCAAGGTACCTAAACCAGAAATGTACAGACTCACATCTAAATAGTTACTATAAACGCCAGGAGACAAACAAATCTGACGACAGGATCGTTTCATTTCAAATAATAAAAGATTTTTGGTTTACATGAGTGATTGTGTAGATGATGAAACACCAGATTATGTTGAAAAATTGAGCATTTTTCAAGGAGTACATTTTAATTCAAGCACATACCTAACCTTGAAAACACAGTTAAAATCAAGCAAGCACGAACTCTATAACATGATATGCAATATCAAATTATATATCTTTTGAAAGTACACCAAGAGTAATTTTGCTCAAGTAAGCTTTTAAATGCAGGACTTTTGCATTTAATTATAATACTTGAAATAGAGTATTTTTATATTGCAGTATTGCTACTTTTACTTAAGTAAAAGGACCATAATACTTCTTCCACCACTGGTGTACAGTGTACAGACAAAAAAAAAAAAAAACACATTCCAAGACAGTATAACTTCACATTACAGTATAAGGGACAGAATCATGTGTATATTGCCTTCACTCCTTGCACAATAACAGCAGCATACCCACACTGACAGGATGACTTAATGGACCTGATCACAGGGTGAGACCCCTCATTTATCTCCAAGTATGCACATGAGCGTGTGTGTGTATGTGTCTAAGCCACTGTATGTGTGTCTGTGTGCATGCCAGGTGGTTGAAAAGCCAGGTTATTACCACACTGTGGAGTCTGTGTTTGTAGTCTGTCGTCTGTGAGGAGATGTCAATCAAATGTGTACATGCCCTGACAGGAATTTAGTAATATTCTCGCTGCTATTTTTAACCAGTCTCCACAGCTGTTTGTGCTGTGCCTCGTGATCTGGTGTGCACATCATCATCTATGCGGATCATCCAAACAGACTAACAATATTTAAGATTGAACCGGCCAATGTACTGCTCATTTATCAATAAAATGATTTGTATGCATCACATGTACACACACGTGCTGCTGTCTTTATTACAAATGTGGGTATGTGTATATGGTTGCTGCTACCCTGGTGAGACTATTACAGTTCATGATTTAGGACTGTCAAGACTCTATGCCATTATTCTTCTCATACACACCAGATTCCCCCGCTCATTCCTCTGCTTCACCTGCCCCACAGTAGGTATTTACGTGTTCAATTAGCTGCGCTACTGAAGGGGCTGGCCCATATGTCTCCCTGAACCCTCTGAATAATTTAACCCAACAGCCATTCCTATAAAAACCCCATCTATATTAATGAGCAGCCTCCAGCCATTTGGATCACTACATGAAGGCTGTGGTTCCTCCATCATGCTTGAGGTGTCGTGGAAGGCCCGCCTTCACCAGACAATCTCACACAGTATACACAAAGGGTAGATACAGTGTGAAACACTGGTCTGTTTAAATTTAAAATCACACCTTCTCCCATTCATCAACAAGTTTCTGCTTCCACTTGATGTCACAGACACCCAGATCCTCCCCTACACAACCCAACCCATTGTGAGGCAGCCATTTTGTGTCCTTCATCAAAAAGGTTTGGTTTGATCCGGTTTTTGAAGAGCTTGAATGAAAGTTCACCCATGTGGAAATGAGGTTTACTGCCATGGCTGAGCAGCAAATTCTTTTCTTCTTTTTTTTGCCTTTCTGCTTTATTTGACAGTAACAGCAGAGAGAGAGAGAGAGAGAGACAGGAAAGGCAGGAGAGAGAGACGGGGATGACATGCAGCAAAGGGCCCGGGCTGGCTTCAAACACAGCCCACTGCAGTTAAGGACTCAGCCTTGATTGATACGCACTCTACCAGGTGAGCTACCGGGGAGGCCCTTAGTAGCAACTTCTGTGGTAACTGACATGAAACGTAATAATGTAATGTGTGGCCAGTGCCCTCTGCACTCTCGGATTGTGTTCTTTAGCAAAGAGAGACTCAACTCTGTCTCGACTTCGCCAGAAAGCTGCTCAAGTCCAACTTCAGTGACTGGCTAACCCCCCTCAGGGAGGAGCTCACAGGTCGTCAGACAAGAAACAAACGAACCATCCCAAGATATTTAAGTGAGAGATGTAGGAGATCACCAATCTCCTATATGTGCAGACTCACTAAATGACAGCGGATTTTAGATTTCAGATAAGAAATCTAGTTTTTCTGAACCTGTGATAATGCTGAAAGGTCAATAAACAGCAACAACAGAATTTCCTGACCTGTCCTCACCGCAGAAGGACCACATTTACTGTAAGCTGCAGTGAACACTGTCTTCTTGGATCAGGAGAAACAACTTCTGAACCTTTGGCGACAGAAAATCTGGGTTGAAATCACTTTAAACATGTGTTCTCCTTTTGTTATTCAGAAACCATCAAGGCACACGCCTTAGTGATATGTAATACAAAAGTTCTTTTATCAACACTACACAGAGTCGCCATCCCTGAAACTGTTCAAGCATTCAGCATTTATGTTGTTGCCTCTGTTGGTTCACGAATGTTTCACAGTCTACCCCAGTGTACTTAGGTGTTGATTAGGATTCAAAATAGAAATGCTACTCCTGTGAAACATTCATAACTTGCCAAACATTTTAAATCCAAAAAGCCCCTCTGCCCACTGAACTGTGAGGTCATGATCCAGTGGCAGGAAGTTAACCATTACTCAGGGATCAATTTACTTTTTATCAGCACTCAGTTTGAATAGTTTGAGAGTTTGGATATCTCCTCTGTTTTGTCCACAGAGCAGAAATGAGCTGGATTTCATTTGCGCAACTAATGTGCATGTCCAACACCATCAATCCTGCGACAGTAGAGAAATAGTACAAATACTCAAATCCATAAATATGAGGGCTGTTTTGTTCAAGTAGATTCAGATCCAAATAATTACTTCAGGAAAGTGGATGATATTTTTCATAAAATGAGACACTGGTGTGGAATTAACTTCCTCTCTTGCCTGTCTAATGAAATAACCTTGCTGCCTCAATTTGTCACTTTTCGTGCTTCTACCATTTGATCTGGAGGAACCAAACATGTAGCCACCATTGCATATACAGTAACAAGAAGCAGATCAAAGCATTTCTGTTTATTTCTTATCATTCCTCATTTGTCCAAAAAAAATTGGGTCTTGACTTCAGTTTAGAGTATACAGAAATAAAGAAAACAATTTAAATGAATGTAAATGAAGGCTCTTAACACTCCCGCACTATTAAATACATTTTATTATTGGCTGAAGTACTGCTTAAGGATTAACAGATTTCCCCCCATTGATGCTTTTATGATGTGTCAGGCTCAAACAATGCTTTGGTATGATGCCACTGTGAGGGGAAATCAGCTATTGATCACCATCAGTTGGTGAACCGCCTTGAAATTAAGATTAAAGAGCAGTATTGTGCAGGATTACTCTAACCGCCTGTACCCTTTCAATCGCTCTCTCTCTTTCTCTTGTTCCAATAAACATCCAATAACACTATGCCATTCCTCAGCAGAGCGTCTGCTGCCATGGCTGGCCATTTGTCTTTATGGTTAGTAATTCATTTACCAAGAGGAGCAGTGTATGGCCCAAACTTTCATCAGCAAAAGTGTGGTTTTTCATTTGAGACTTAATGAAATAAATACAGGAAATGAATAAGCCAAGGAATAAAAATGGAACAAAAAGAAAAATGAAAAAGTCCTTATGGCCAACCACAAAAATTCCTCCTGGAGTTCTGCTGTACGCCACAATAATGGCTTTGTGTATGGAGCAGTTATTCACTGTCAGCATGCAACAGCTTGCATGTAAGTTGCGTGGCCGCCATCCAGTGAAACAGTTTGCATTCCTGTCTGCCACCTGTCCTGTCTGTGCTATGCTGACATATCTATTAGAAGAATATGAGCTTGCCCTGGAGATTATTCCTCAATGCATTTTGGCATCTGCAGTCGGAGTAAAACTGCTGTAATCACCATGCTGTGTCAACACAGAGAACGATGCAGTGACTGGCCTTTCTTCTGCTGACAAAAATTACCATGACAAGAATCTCCTCTGCTGGGACGCCAGTATTAATCTTTTCCCTGAACTCACATTTTGACTAAATGCAGTCAAGCAGTGTTTCTAATTGTGGATCTTGTTGTAGCTTTACAACAATATAAATGGTCCAAGAGAGCTGGTGGAGGGTGATGGTTAAAGGTGGACCAGGTCTATGCAACAGATTAAGCACGGTAAATGCCCATGCAAGTATTACAATTAGTGACCTTAGTCTATCAAAGATAATTTTCCCCCAAATAAGCTCTGCGGTTAGCATAAGGAAAATGTTTAGGGAACGTATCATACATTATTTATGAGGACAATGCTTAGCTTGCTCACTCTAAAGACTGACTTTGAGGAGTAAAGATGCATATATGTCAGAATTTGCAGCTATAAAGTCACCAGTAAAGGAGCTACTTTCTGTGGGGAAAATATTTTAAAGTTTTTTTTTAAATAGATTTTTGCTCCTGCAAATCATTCAGTCGTTACCTTTTTTTTGTATGGCGCTTCATTAAATGTACACCTCTGAAGAGAAACATAATGCCGCAATCTTCACTTTCACTAAATGAGAATCATTTCCGCAGCCCGAGCACCTCCTGTATCCTCCAGAATGCAATGCCAGACGCAATTATAAAACTGCAAAGACTAAAAGAGAAGAAATATGACACAGATCGTTCTGTCAAGAGCAACTTGGCTTAAACCCTTTTTTCTCTGAAGTAAGACAGTACACCAGCTCTTCAGCATAATTAGGAGAATAACATTTGGTATCAAAAAATAATTAGAAAGTATGTTGGGTGGAAACTTCATCAACATGTAATGTGGCTAGTTTTGAAAGACGAATCAGTGTAGAGTTGTTCTTTGTTGAAACAATGCAACTGGAGGACTACTGGGTTTGCACCATTAAAGAATCTTCAAATGTGTTCTTCACATGTACTGTTTACTGACAAAAAAAACACAGTATGTGATGAACCATCTATTTTTAGTGCCTTTATTAGAGATATTTGAAAATAGTAACCTTCTTCACAGGCTTCACCAGCAGGAGGGATGATGGAAGTGACAATATTCTGATGCTTCTCAGCATGACCCAATCTGCCAATGAGGGATGTGTGGTAACTCCGTATTTTGAAACTACACACAGTGACAAAAGCAAACCTTGAGAAATAGATTCTATCTTCCAATTTCATGCTGATAAGCTGCAATCTAATCCATTTAAACAGTTATTAAAAGCAGGAGAAATTATTTCTCATGGCAACATAACCTTCTACACGTACAGCAAATCAGACATTTTAAAACCTTTCAAATAATGTTGACAGAAGAGCTAAACTTAAGTTTAACTTCTCAATGAAGTTTATTTAAACCCTTTACATATTGATTCTTGACTATTTTTTATTATTTGAAGTATTACATCTAAATGCAAAGATCTAACTAATCTTATAATTCCATATCTATATGTCCCAGGATGACTTCATTATTTGTGTTTATTATTACTTATTTTATTTGTTATTTATTTTATTATTATTTGTTATTTCTGTACCAAATGTGACTCTTTTGAACTCACTATTGTTCCATGTGAAGGTGTATTTTATGTCAAAATTAAAATTCACAGCACAATGTCTAAAAGAATGCCGTTTTATCTGATGAATTATTTTAGTCTAATCTCACTAGATTATTGATGAAGTATATATTTGCATTTTAATTCATTTCAATGGCATTCATCCCATTTTTAGACCCCATGATTTAGGATTCCTGTGGTAAATCCAATGTACCATAAGATGTCTGCAATCTCTTGCAATAAAAGCTAATGTCTACATCTTTATATTCACTCAGCAACCTTGAAACCCTTCAGTTCATGATAAATCAGGGATGAAGCAAGTGATGAATCACACAAAATTGAAATGCCTTGTGTGAAAAGAAAAAAAAAAAAGTGAGAATTAATTTAAGACAAGTCTCCAGCGACTGCACCTGCGTACCTGCACTTAGACAACATGTTGATTAGCACTGAATTACTTCTAAAGAAAAAGAAAGTGGAAAATGTGGGTTTCAGTCTTTTCCAGAAGGTCTTGTCTGATCTCAGAAGTTTAAAAAAAAAAAAAAATCGTATTTATTGTTGTTTAAAGGGATATATGAGAGATCAGGAAGCTTTGGAGTCCATTGTGTAGCTGGTGGTGGATTAGACTGTGTTTGCAAAGCCTGTCATGGCCCTGAACTCCAGGAAAACTAAAGATGAAATGTTTCACCACATGTTGCAAAATCAAATACAACCCCACAATGGCACACAAGAGGACTCCCACCTGGGGTTTAAGACAGCACAGCAAGAAATGAAGACACATATCACCTAAGACTAAGCTACAGGAGCAAAGAAACCTACTGTAGGCTCAGCAGAAAATAGACATATACCTTGCTTAACATAGCTAATTTGGGTGATCATAATCTTGCACACTAATCATAAAAATTAATTTCTCTATCATGTGTCCTTAACTAATTCCTGCATAATTGATTATGTGATCTTGGTTTATTTTTCATTTTTTTAGGCTATATATTCCACGCCACTCACTTCCAACATAATATTTGGCATCTTCCTTTTATGCATGATGAGTTCACATATATGGTTTTATTCTGAGCCAAGTGAGCCACTCAGCACCTAACCCATCATCCTTTTTTCATTATGCGGTATATAAAAAGGGTAAATTGAATTTCCTGTTTCTATTTTCATATATGTGGGGTTTTTTGTCCTCACAGATGCAGTGCATTAGGCTTGTTTGGAGCCAGGGCTTCTTTTATAGTGAATAATGGTTTTCTGCACAGGGAAAGAATCCAAGTCCTGCCAATAAAGTGGTGGAGGTATATCATAGCCCTCATTAAGCAGAGCTATTATGAACCTGCTGGTGCACAGTGCCAAAAGACAGGATGAAAAACTGTCTCTCTGGACTTCCATTTCTCTGGCCCGGGTGAACAATGCAGCTTTCCTCTCCTCCCTTGATATCATTTCAGCAGCCCCAATAAAATGGTTGTATATTCATGCTGGGACATTTCTCTTTAGCTACAAACCATCTGCTCCAGGTCTCCGTAGATTTACCTATTTAGAAAAATACATGGGAGGACTTCCTGCAATTGACTTGATATTGAATATCACATTTCAATGGAGGCACTTTATTTTCCAAATACAAGTAGAGAAAACCTTTCACATGACAGAATGTTATGCATCATGCATTTGAAAATGTGACATGTGCTGAAAATGACTGGATTTGATTTTGATGTTATTGGATTTTAACGTTCTGTCAACTTTGCATGTATTTTGAGCATTACATGGAAATCAAAGTCTAAGGTGCCATACAGTACCACTTAACTGAGCTGTAACACAAAAAAAAAAAAAAAAATGAGGAATGTGAAAACATCCTCTGCTTAAAAGTAAATTCTCCTACGGACATAAAGTGTGGTTCAACATACGTATGAAGTCACTGCACATCCATTTTTGGAGAAACCTTTAACATAAATTACATTTTGTTTGCTTAACACAAAGGTTTCAGCCAAGTGCCCAGATGGACTCATGTATCTAAAAATAGCTGCCTTAATGTGCCAATATATCTCAGTTTAAAACTATATAATGATACACACAAGAGTCTGTTTTTTTATGAACTGCCCCCTGGAAAAGGCTATAGAGCCGCTGCAGCAACCAAGAACATTTACAAGAAGTGTTTCATACCAAATGCGATAACTTTGCTAAATTCGTAAACACCATTCACACTGGAACCATGTCTGTTATTGTTGTCTGTACATGCTGTGTTATTTATTATTGTTTTTTTGTTTGTTTGTATGACTGATGTGTTTTAACCAACCTGGGAAGTCGAAGGTAAATTTCCACATTTGTGGAGAATAAAGATGATTATTATTAATAATTATTATTAATTATTATTATTATTAATTATTATTATTATTATTATTATTATTAACAACAAAAATTCACCCTTTGCTAAAAAGAACAATGGAAAAGGGGTAGTAAAGAGAAAAACATCACTGTCATTAGTCCCACAGTAACAATTCAAAATTTTATTTGTGAACTGTCAAGAAAGCAATCTGCAGCATGTAGAAAAAAATGGGCCTTGCCAAATCGTCTAAGGATCTAAAATGGCCTCAACAAAGGACCATTTTGATTGACACAAAAAAGTTGTCGGATCTGTCTTATGTACTCACTAATCCAATGCCATGTCTTTTCACATCATTTAATAATTCACATGCAAACAACCAAAACCATTGCACTAACTTTGAGCATAAACTGTATACTGTATGTTGTCATTGGTGTTACACCATAATGTAAGAGACAGTGTGACTGTTAATTCATGTTTTTGATTAAATCAAACTTGCATCACCAGTATGCATGAAGGGTATTTGAGTTTTCACTTTACATACTAGGAAGTATCTGTAAGACAGTGAAAATATAGCATGTTTACACAGTGAGTCTACACTAAAAGACCACTGGAGCTAAATTAGTTGTGAGCTCAACCAACTGTGTTGGTTTAGTCCACTAGTTAAACCTTTTCCTGTGCAGTTTGGTATACAGTACACTTCATTTAATAACATAATTAGAGGCAAAGCTTTACCAGATTTTAAAATACAATGTAGACGTGATTTCCATTATGTATAAAACAGCCAAAATGTCACCTCTGTTTGGGTTGCAAAACAAAAACTGTCTGTAAGGAAAAGGAAAAACATATTTTCATCACAAACGTCAGTGACCTTATCCTGCATGGTGCTCGCTATTTGGTGTATGATAACATAACACAAGTTAAATATTAATACTGCCTCATTATAAAGAAATTTTACACTGTCATGAGCTGTGAGGCACTTAGACTTTTTTAAATATTTGAAGCCCAGTATTCACAAGATCAGTTAGCAAACATGAATTATTTGGCTCTCGCATCTGCTCCCAACAATCCCATCCAGGCAATAAAGCAAGTGGCTGCATATTTTTGTACAGCTCTAAATAAATGCTGAGCACAAAATTCTCCTGTAATCAATATTTCAGGACATCAACATTGCTCTCTAGATGTCACATTAATATAAATGCTATTGTTGCATAATGTTGTTTTCAAGTGAGGGAAAAACACAAAAAGAAATAACCCATGTGCCCATGAGAGATCAGTATTGTATTCAGAAATTAGGTCCAATGCATCAAAACAGGCTGGGGTCCTGTAAGGTCACAGTAGTTAAAATGAAAGAAAACTGTTGCCTCTTGCATTGGCATCCGAGTCCCTCATGACATGATCTTGTATAGGGCTTTCCTCCATTTTGGCATAATTATCCTACCTGCTGTAGGTGTGAAAGTGTCAGACAGATTAGGAGTTCTCTCTCAGGCGTGTTTGCTTTGTAAGGCCCTCCAAGATTTCACAGTACAGCGGCAGTTAATCACAGGATGTGTGACTGACAGACTGACTGAACTCCCTGCGCTCCTTAGCATTTATTCTTTACATTACTATGCTCTGACAAGCAGCTCTTTCCTGCCCAACCCCGAGGAGGGAATATTTACTTCGATACTTAAAATTGAGAAAGGAAAACGTTTTCATACTTTCATTCTTCTGTGGCACTTCTACCCGTAACAGTTAAATTTACCATTAACCCTTTCTTTTACACTCACCTTACAGTGAGTTCTGGGAATTTAACTGGTGAATATATGTTAAGAATAAAATATTATAAAAAGGTGTTACAGTACAAAGTCAAATATTTATAAATCACAGATAGAGAAACACAAGACTCCACAGTCCACAGCCATGCAAGCAGCTCTGTGAGGCTGTCCTTAGGCACAGTGGTGCTTTGAGCTAAATGCTAACATCAGAATGCCAGCATGCTCACAATGACAATGCAAACACGCTGATGTTAAGCAGGTATAGTGTTTACCATGAACGCCATAGACGTTTAAAGTGTTAGCATGCTAACTAATTTGCTAATTAGCACTAAACACAAAGAACAGCTGAGGCTGATGGGAATGTCCTTAGTTTTGCAGGTATTTGAGTATTTGAGCGTTTTAAGTTTGACCTGATGATGGTGCTAGATGAAAATGAAAGATGAAAAATCAGGGGATCACTAAAGTCAGTCTGCTTCATCCTTTGGGGACCATGCATGTCATGGCAGTCCATCCAATATTTGCTCAGATATTTCAGCCTGGACCAAAGTGGGGCACTGACCAATGCACAGACCAACATTGGCATCCCTAAAGCCATGCTACTAGCAATCAGAACCATTATTGAGGATTTTCTCCATTCACCATGTGGATGGTCACAGCATGATGCCTGGGATGTTAGAGGAACACTAAGCAGTGATTTGATGGATTTTATTCAAAGGTTCTTTCTTGCCCTAAAAGATACCAATATGATGCTGTCAAACAAGTGTATTGCCCCCTTAAGTGATCTCAGATTCAGCAGCAGCCACAAAAGTCTACTTTCACCTACTGCTACAAATGTCTGGAATAATTTCTCTTCAGCATCTAGCTTGTTAACATTACATATCTTGTAGTAGAGTACATTTCTAGAAAGAAAAAATGTACATATTAATCCACATAACTGTTGACTCAGGTGAACAGCAGCTTGTAATCCTATTGTAATTTCAAGTCTGGGCAAAATGCTTTTCAATTCAATTTTCCAAAACTTTTGTCCTACACAAGGCTGGAAGCTATTCCTAAAGGAAATCGAAATGTGACTTTATGGTTTGTACTGTATGTAGCAGCTCAAACACCCCTTTTTTCTTTGGATTACTAAATTAACAAATGACATACTTTTCTAGTTTAATCCCATTAAAGAAAGGGGAGCAGCAGCTCTACGGTTTGTCAGCAGAAATATAACAACATATTGGAAAATAACACTAACACTTCACAATTTTCTGATGCTTTCATCGTCTTCAGTCGTTTTTTCAGCAGTGAGACGATAACTAAGAATTATGTAGCTATTTCCTACATCGGTTTAAAACATACTAAGCAGACTCCTGTAGCAGGCAGCCATTTAAATTGTGGCTGAGTCAGTGCTCTGTGTGTACCAGCAGTCTCGGAGTTAACTGACAGGTCCATTCAAGCTCAGCAATTTTCCCTGCTTCTCTTTCCTTCAAAGTAACTCCCTTAACAAGTGAGAATTAAAAAGTGCATCAAAATACATCAATTCATACTCAATGTGTCTAAAATGCAGGTTTGCTCCCTAGCCTTTCTAACTTTCAAGGCTTTACATTGAGGCTATAGTCTACCACTATAATTGTCTTGCACCCACTATGAGATGTGAGGATGAAAACTCTCAGTGCTATTCACGGCCAACTAATTGTGACAAGGAACATGATTGAAATGCTAAGTGTTCATCCTCATACTAGGAATCATATTGTTTCTTGCTGATGCAAACAAGTCTGACAGTAAAGTTCAATTTAAGTGATAAAATGCCCCAAAACATAAAAATATCAACATTCTACATACTGTACAACCTACTCAATTATTTAGAAGTGGTTCTTTATCAGATGAATTGTACCGAGATCTTATCCTGAGCTTTTCTGTTCACACCATGTTTGTTGCTTCGGTAGCTAGTTTTCTGAGGAGACATAACAATGTACTCCGAAGGTTCACTTAAGATCCCCTCCCTCCTTTTTGGTGTCAAGAACACATTCAGTGGCCAGAATACATGTAGCAGCTATCTTATTGCCTTCGCTATACAAAGGGTGTTCACTAAGAGAATAAACTTGATTATATGATTTGTTAGTGTCTGAACTTGTGGCAAAAGGTGGTGGTGTGTCTTCCAAAAGTGAAGGGAATCTTTCTGCAGTGATAAGTGGACCAAGCTCAAGGTTACTTTAATATACTGACAGATGCTAATTTCAGTTATAGACTGGAATAATTCATGAAGTTACAACTGTTGTCAAATAACCTGTAAAGTACAGGTATGAAGAGCAAGCTGATGGTGTGTCTTCTCTTAAAAATAAATAAATAAATAAAATAAAAAAAGCTATCTACAGTATGCCTTCTCTTTTTCCCAGATTAACTAGACAATGGAAGTCACCGTGCGCTACATTTAGTTCTAGCCCATGAAGCCAAGTCTACTATAAACAGAGTAGTTATTGGCCGCTTAAAATGTTGCTTTATCACCAGAAGATACACACTTATTTTCATGTATCACAAATTGACTTAATGATGTCAGATTCAGTTGTACTGTTTTTTTGCCATTGGTTTTGGGAGTGAAGCCACTGAGCCAACACAATGGATTGATAACCACAAATGAAAGAAATCCCTAGCCTCATAAGATCAAGAGAGCAAGGGCTTCCAATCCAAAAAATTAAGTCATACCCCTGAAATGTCTTCTGGTCAAAATGGCATCTCTTTCCATTATACAATGTATTTTCTCCATGTATGGCTGTTGAACACTGGTACAAAATGTTGTGTTTAAAAACGTCCTTGGTCTATGATTTTGCAGTGCAAGATACCTGACAATATTCCTCTGCTCGAAGACTATCAATATGATATCCCATCATCTACAATTATACTTGAGAATTTGAAAATATCCTTAGAGGAACACGGGGGGCTGGAGCCGATCCCAGTGGTTATAGATAATGGATGGATGGAATCCGAAAATATCCCACTTAACAAAATTGACCCATCAATGCAAGGTATTTTACCAACAGCTGATTTTTAATGTCAGGGTGGATTTGTTTTCTTGCAACAGATGCACAGATGTGGTTGGAAATTGGTTGAGTTAAACAAGTCTAGTGTATATGTTTATACATAGGATCAGGCACGCTGGGTGAGCTCAAAAGGGCTTAGTCAACTAATGAATTCATTAGCTCTGGAACAACAGGATTAGCAACGTGGATGTTGACATCTGCAGTCAGAATTGCTCTGTCAAAGGCTGTAAATTGCATTGTCAAAGCAGATCAGCAAACCCTTCTAAAAATACAGAGTTGGGTCCTGGTGGCCAATAAATAATATTTGGTAGACACGTCACATTTAAAAACAAGTTTGTAATGAAAATATATTCCATAGAATACCGGTTTGCTTTGATTTGCCTTATTGAACAATGGGTGGAGGGTATGCATGTCTGGTAGACGGCATTCATTTTAAAAACTAAACTTTTTTTGACACTGCCATTGTATAATGAGCTGCTGCAATGGTACAATGCAAAAACATACAAAACTTGTATGACTTTTATTGTACTGCCTTGTATGTACTTTATTTAGGGCCATTGTGGTTTTGTGCCGTCTTAACAGTCCATAATGGAATTACCTTGGACAGTGTGCATTTCCAAAAGTCTGGTTCCAGACCTCTGATTTGCTGCCCACATCTCTAATTTGTTAAACAAATCAAATAGGCCTGGTGTTACGCTTATTGACAGCTATTTCCCACAGTTAGAGAATCAATCGATCAATCAGAGCTTTGTAAGCGGGATAAAGAATGGGGTCATCTTTCTACACAGCTATGTAGATAACAAATTAGCCAGCTAGCTATGAATGGATATGTCATTTGCTACTCAACACAACAAAATACCCCACCTCCCTCTCCAATAGAAATCAACTAAAATGAACACAATATCACGCTGAATGAATGAAGTGTAAAATGACAAGTGCTAATGATTATCAAGCTATATTTCAAAAGCCATTACAAATAAACATATATAGCTGCATTATTACAGTTGACAAGCTCAGTTCGTCTCCCAGGGCTGTGAACCTCATTTGAGTATCTTTACACTTCATGTAGACACTGAACTAACCTCTGAAATGCTATACCATTAGATCTCTTCCATTTTCAAGAAAAATCAAAGAAGGAACAAGGAAAAAGAAAGCTTCATTGCCGAACTTGGCAAACCAGAGACATATGGGTTCCAACTACAGTCTACCAGAATCTTTAGGCCTTCGTCAGACCGACAATAGCCCTTCAGCAAAAGTGTTAGTGTCGGTTTTGTTGCCAGAGATACCAGTGAGAAGATGAAATATGAAACAAGAAGTACAGTTTGGATGCAAATCAGGCAGAAAGGCACCACACTGTGTTTATCTTCCTTTGAGGTAGGATTGCACAACTGGTTTAGGTGATAGATGGGCATATATACTTTGTTCATTTAGCAAACCAAGGTTGCAAGCACAATCCAAACTCATGCACTCATTTGTAATTAGTAGTTTGTTTTCAAATCACAATAAATACATTTACCACTGGTGAGTTTCACAAACCATCATCATTATTGATCTCTTACTCATTATTGGTCAATGCTGGTTTACTGGAAGACTGAGCCAAAACAGTTTCACTAATTGCTGAGGAAACCACAGGGAACTCATCGGGCGAGTAAAGTAAATTAAAGCCAGCCGTGAGACAATAATAGCTAAAAACTCAATGAAGTGGCAGACAGACACTATTGTCTCAGATTACTAATCGGTTATCTGAGAAGATAATCACTAATGTCCATTTTATCAATTTAAAATCAGTTTCATTATATACTATCAAGATGGAAAATAACATTGTGCCGTCGTGTAACTAACAAACAGGACTATGTTTTGATTATGTTGCCTATACCAATATTAACACAAACTACATTAAGTTTGACAGCACAAATATGAGTGAGCATCAAGCTCCAGCACAAGTAACTTAAGCGACTGATTCTGCTAAAACTAGGTCTGCATTCAAACCCATCACACCAAGATGAGAGGTAAATTGACTGTAGAGGAGGCATCCACTCTAAGTGACAGGGAAGCCACAAAACACATTCCCCTGCTGCTTCTGAGGTGCTCTTGCTGAATGGCAGCAGCATATCATTTTTGTCGATTTATTCTGATGGATGTATTCACCTGACCCACATATGGGGGCATTTGTCTCCCAGTCAGTGGAGTGCAATCCGAATTCATTTAACCTCCACTCCAAAAATCCAACGTGCCATCTATTAAATGTGGAGAAAGCTTACTTCTGAACTTTATTATGAATCACAATTACTATTCTATTCAATCCTCTCACAATCCACAAACTCATTCACTTGGAGCAAAGTTAAACATTAGACTGTGGACCACATTTTAAAAGGCATTTCCTGCTTTGTGAGTGTGGTTGTTTAAAAGCCAGAAACCATGTTTGTGATAACTATACTCTGTCAACAAAACAATCGTTATTAGGATCTTTGGAGTTTTCCATTAGAGATGCACTACATCTTTTTTGAAATGGCATGTATAAATGTTAGATGTGCACTGTGTTGCAAATTTTAAATGAGAGGTTCAGTTATCCAGACATTATTAAAATGTTTCCAGCCATTTAGGATTGTGCAAAATCTCATTGTTAGCTTTAGCAGGGAGAAACTTACCATTATGCTGCAGCTGGGCTTAAAGATAGCACTCATTCAATCATTTTGGCCTGCAAAAAACATTCAAATCAGGAAGCTCACAGTATACTTGGATATGTCTTTGTATTCTACTGATACAACAAAGTTGCAAATACTGAGTGCGTTTACATGCACATTAATATCCTGGTTTTGATCTTATTCTGGATATTGCATTTACATGGGACATGATAAACCGGGTTATTCATATCCCTGTATACATGAAACCAGTATCCAGGTTTCTGTTCATTTGTGTGTCGGTGTGCTTGATTCCTCAGCCATTTATGTCTCTACCAACAAAGAATGTTTAGAAACCTGGATAAAGTGTTTACATGCCACAGTATCCTGGTTTCTACTGGAGTACTCCAACTAGCATATCCAGGTTTCTTAAAACCAGCATAAGGGCTTATCCAGGTTTTAGAAAACCGGATATGATGTTTACAGGCGCAACACATAACTGGGATACTCCAAAGACCTGATCATAACCAGGATATTCACATGCATGTAGTGGCACTCAGTGTTTTCTATAAGGTTTAATTGATTGCATTTCCCTTATCTACAGGCTAATTGTGCTCACTGGAAGACTATGCTTTCCTTTTTTGAAGTTCCTTGACACCAAAACTATCAGTGAGTGCACAATCATAAATAATGGAAAACAACAATTTAATATGAACAAGTACTCAACATTAAATGACAAAATATATTGTTTGTCCATGTATAGGTAATATTAACAGTAATACTATCGGTTGCACTTTGTTAAGCCCGTGGATGTGACTTTTTATTAAACCTCTGGTGTTTGTTGTCTTGAAAGTTTTGATATTAGGTGTGAAATAATTTTTCACAGATCCCTGGAAAACTTTCAGTTATATTAGACTCTCCTCTTGCCAAGATACTGAAGATCACAGTTCAACCACACAACTTATCCAGTCTCATTTACTTCCATACTCCTCTGTCTGTCAGTCCAGTTAGAAAGGCATCTAACACTGGGTGAGTCAAAAACAAAACCCCCTGTGGGAATGGAGTAATTGCAGCCAGGGAATGTTTTGTGCACTGTTGTCACTGTATCTGTAAGCAGTAGCAAATAGATAAATAGAACCACGCATACACTGTAAATCAACTGCTCTGTTCTGTGTACAGGTGTGAAGGTGGCACCAATGAGTTCCATTAAAATCCATTTTGAACCAATTATAGCCAATTACCTATCATTATCTCAATACATAAAATGTTCAAATCAGCAGCACCTTTACCTCTAATTAGAATACTTTTTTCAAATAGGTCTTAGAGAGTTCAGAGACATCCAGAGAACATATAACCTTGTGGGCACATTTCTCTTCTTTAATTTGCAACTGTGATCAGCAGTGCATTCTGAAGACGACCTGGGCACCCACCCACCTCCCCCGGGAGGTAATTCGGTCGAGTTGTCTCAGATGATTACTACTTTCTTGTGAAATTCCTCATGCAAACCACTTCAACTTTATTTCCTCTGGAAATAATATTAAACAATCCTTCTGTATGTCCACAACTGAATAGTCAGTATAATGTACAGCATTGCTTTCATACAGTGACCCTGACCATGAAATTAGCTATTTTAGGTTTATCAAAGGTTCTAAACACATTCAGTGGGCTATATGACAGATTTAATGAAATTATATTATGACAATAATCATCGCTGTTGTGAAAACCCTGTTCAAAACATTAAGCATGCACACAACCAAGAAACCAGGCTTCTCATCTTTCATCAATAGGATGACATTGCGGTTTCAAAAATATTGTCCGATATTATACCAGTATGGTTATGGTTTTGTTAGGTTTAAGCACAAAAACAACTTGGTTAGGGTTGACTGGTGGTAGGAAAAAGGAAACAAACAGCAATCTCCCATGTCTTGCGTTTCGTTCACCCATCCATCCCCCCAAACCTGCTCCTCCTGCTGACTGTGTGCGACATGTCTGTTCATGCTGTTGAATTTACAGCAGTAAGACCGTTATCTATGTACAGTTGTCTGCAGGACATACATCATGGTAATTCTGCTTCAACAGTCAACGGAATCCTCAAAAGGCTTCACCAGCTCTCAGCAATAAGCACTGGTCATCAGTGGCAAAATGATTTTGCTGATGAACGAATGATGTTCATTAACATGACCAAAACAAAAATAGAAGCACTAGTTGACGCCACTTTGGTGCTCAGACCTACAGTATTAACCCACAGATCAAATATGGTGTTCTGTGGCTACGTATATATTGAATATATGATACATAACATACATTTTATATAACATATTGTCTGCAATAACTGTATTGCTCGGGATTGTGCAGAAGCAGCGTGGGCTCTGTGTTGGGCACAATTTCTGCAGGCTTGCAGGCTATGAGGAGAAAAAGGAAGCGAGGAGTTGTGAAAGCCCTCAGGCTGGTTGTGAATTAAGAGAATTTTCTTCTTTTTCCCCTTTTTTTCTTGCCTTTTCTAGTGCATGTTTAAATCTGATAGTTATGACAGAAAAATGTGAGGAAATGTCATATCTAGGACCACGCCATGTGTTATCATGAAAATAAAGTACTGCATAAAGTAAGCAACAAGCAACAAAAATAAATGATAGAAAGAAACCTAGGGATGGGGGGAAAACATTGATGGTGATTCTCAATTGATTCACAAATGCAAAAATCAATTTTTGTACATTCTTGATAAAGGTTGTAAATGTTGACAGACCGAAAAAAGCAGAACTCAACTGCTAAACTCCCAGCCAACTCTGGTCGGCTGAAAAAAATAAGTCGCTCCACAGTCCATTCAAAAGACCTGCACCTGTACAGCGTTTCGGATAACAATAGCTTTCCCCAGTACTAACATTGCAGCAGAGAGGCTGTTCTCTCTTGCTGGATCGGACTTGTTTTATTGGCCATACATGGTTATTAGAGAATGTTATTCCATAATGACAATATATATTGTCATTATGTAATGGTATTCCATGAGGATAATATATACTTCCAATGTTCTTACAGGCCAGAAATTGGCACTGTCATGACAATGTCACACGTCAGGGCTCTACACTAACTTTTTTTCCCCAAAGAGTACATGTGCTCCTAAATGAAAAAATTGGGAGCACAAAAAGAAATTTAGGAGAACAGTGAAAAATGTTAAAGTAACACAGTGTTTATTAACAAAATGTATTACATACAGATGCATGCGTTTGTGCATGCTCCTTCTCCTTGTCAGCACTTATGATGTGAAAACCAGTGAAGGACTGTGGAAGTGGAAGACCATATTATCTAGTGAAAGAGTGAAAACACTCATCACAGAAAATCTCTACTGTGATTGGCACATTGCGGCTTGAAGAACGTGGGAACGATGTTTTTGAACCAGGGATGGATACACGATACACCAGCAACACCACACTTTATGCCGAGAAAATACAGGGAAATACAGAGAAGTAGCTGCCATTTTTGAGTTAGACAGAACTATTACTATGAAACGGTGATACCATTGAAGCGTGGTGCTGACCAGTTTTCCGCAGAGGATAAGCTGTAGTATTCCAACGACAGCTAAAATATTGACACTTTGTAGGAAACAGTGGACTTCCGGCGGCGGAGGGACACACCTGACTATGACTACAAGTCGTGGTAGACCGAGTACATGAATTCCCACTGAGAAACAAAAAAGCGGTGAGGAGGTGAGTCTGTATTCTATTAATAGTGCTTTTGAATTTGTGTTGATAAAATGTAATAACGTTGCCGCTATCTTGCGTGGTGAAAAAGAAAAATTCAGCACACTGGCCGTGCTCTGCGAAGGTGACTGTATTACCACAGTTTTCCTTGCCAATTCATTGTGTTTGTCAAAGCCTCAAATGCTAAAATAGTTTAATAGACCACTGACCCCATTTTATTTTAGCGGATAT
Organism: Maccullochella peelii; assembly: GCA_002120245.1. NCBI lineage: Eukaryota > Metazoa > Chordata > Actinopteri > Centrarchiformes > Percichthyidae > Maccullochella > Maccullochella peelii. Next base: position 36,762 of record LKNJ01003352.1, read on the forward strand.
TGTAGTTGGTGGGTGCGTATTTAAATTATAAAAGGCGTTTAACGTTGCTGGAGCAGAAAAACATTGTTTTCCTTGGAACAAACAGTTCGCTTGCAAGTTCGCATCAGCTAGCTAGTTAGCTACATAGTCAAGGCAAATTAATCGCGGGCATGCACACGTGAACGTCCCAGTAACCACCCAGAATCTGTCTGCATGGCAAGTTTTTTAATATCTCAAAACTTAAGATATAACAAGGTAATTTGTAGTGTATTGTAGTGCCTCAGAGCATGTTTTCACTTTTAAGTGAACGCATATGGTGATGATCTGCTGAGTGTTTGAGGATTTGTATTTCTGTTTTAGGACGTAACCTCCATTCAACAATTCAGTTTCATTTCTCTCTTTCACTTATCTACTTACATACCGCTATAAATTGGGATTAAAACTGTCCATTTGTTTTAGGTTCATGGTGAAACCCTGGATGTCATCATGAAGGGAATGCGTGTTGGACTTCTGATTGGTCATGAAGGTGTCCTGAATGATGCTTTTCCTCTTGAAATCTTCAATGTGGCTGTGGTGGTAGAGGAGACGGTCGTTCTTCATGACCTCAGAGATGTGCCCACTGGTTTTGCTATGCTAATGGGTACCATTTACTGCCTTAATCTGGAGTACCCTCGCAATATGAAGTGAATTCATATTGAATTCCTGCAGAGGGTCATCATGAAGATTAAACCCGACCACTGTTCAGCTAGGATACATGGACTTAGAAACAAACTGCTCGGGTATCGTTTATAGACTGATGACAGCACATCTCAGGACTTCCCTGGGAGGAAACTGCTACTCTGCTGTGTTGAACATTACTTCCCCAGAGAAAGTAATGTATGGACCAAATGTTGCCAAACAATCAGTGGTGAAAACCAATATAGACTTGTTCTGAAAGCAAGTTTGACTGCTGGTACATCTCAAGCCTTTGGAGGACACTGTAGTTACTTGACACTGTTCAAAATTGATCTTACAGACCATGTCAAACAAAACCCATGTAATGCTGAAAAATATATTGTTTTTATAGCAAGGCAGTTAACTGTTAGTAAAAATGACTGACATCTTTACTGAAAGGAAATGTGTTAATGTTCATTTGCACTGTTCAGCATTGCTCTTGCAGAGCAACTCGGTATAGTCATTCTATTTACCTCTCTTTTTTCTCTCCATCTCCCGTCTCACTCTCGAGCTCCCTCTCTCACACCCATTCCGTCTCTCCATTTGCCTCTCTCTTTCTCCATTCTATCTCCTTTTCTCCCAGTTCTGTAAAACATTGCCAAACCTGGATATTATTTTGATAAAATGGATATTTAGACTTTTATTCTTAAAAAGCTTTTTTAGAACCTGTTTTCCTACCAGGAATGCATTCCCAAGTGGCATTCAGCTTTGTTTATGTTTTGGTACATTAATTTTAACTGGTTTCTCTCATCCCTTCAACCTCTCCATTATCAGCATTAGGTGGGGAAACTATATTTTTTTTAAATGTACCAAAAGCCAATGTTGTGTAACATTGTTCAAGTCAATTTTATATTTTTGAACAGATGCGTTCTAAGTTGATTCAGTGTGAAGTTTAAGGAAACTGGCAAACGCGCCATTATTGGTCAAGATGAGAAATAAATCCAAGTAGAAATAATTTAAAAACATCAGTGCTCTTAACTTAACAATTAGTATGACTATAATGAAAGTCATCTTAACTTGAAAGTGTGAGTTCAAATAGTGAGGAATTGTATGTTTATTTAACAAGATAAAGCGAGTTTTCTTGAATGGATAATGTAACAGTTGTTTTAACTCAAGAGTATCAAGTTGAAACAACAAATGATCATTAGTTAACCAACTTGTGTAACTTCACTTTTTGAGTTGAAACAAAGGTTATATTCAAGTTGAGTTTACTCACGTTTTTAAGGCAGCAGCAATTTGTGTATTAGTAATATAGTAATATTATAACATCAAATAAAAAGTATAATGGAATAAAATAGTACCATGTTAGTATAATATTAATATATTAATTATATAATGTTAGTATATTCATTATAATTTCATAACATAGTATACTATAGGCCTATAACCTACCACTAGTATAATATTATTTCCAGTTGGACAATACAGCAGTTTAAGAAATACATAACATTTATAATTTTTGTAGGGTTTGTTCCTTCATTAAATCCTTGTGCAAGAAAAATGGTCAACATTGTACTAAGTAATGCTTAGTACTAACTTGTCAATAATCACAATCATTCCTGCATAGCAATGAGTTCAACATTTTAAAATGTGTCTGTAGCACGTCAACCTTTTTTTAATGTCCCGCCCCATCCATGATTGGTCACGAAAAGTAACATTGACAAGCGCATTGACTTTATAAAAAGTTTAACATGTTTCAACAAAAGGTCTCCGAAATAGCTAAATAGCCAGCCAAACCCAAGCTGTGTTTATCTTATCCCTATTGTCTTCTGTCTTACGGCTTCAGCTGCAAAAACCTTGACTCTGGTTGAACTGGTATTGAGGATCTTGAGGAAGATGTGGGGCAAATGCAAGTGAAATACTCACACTGTAGAGCACTGCATGTGGTTCAGTATTTACACGACTGTAGTATTTCAGTCATTGTATACATTTCTACTATTAGCCAAAGTGCTGTACAATTTGCCCCTCATTCAACGCACACTCAAGCACTGATGAGCTACCATGCAAGGCACTGGTGTAACCACCGAAAGCAATTTGGGGTTCCCTGTCCGGCTCAAGGACACTTGTGGACAACATGTGGACAGGAGGCGCCAAGTATTGAACTGAGGACAAAGGAGACCTGCTTCTGACAATCATGTCATTTTAAAGATCTACCCATGCCTGGATAGAGTGCATCATCTGACTATTTCCCCGTGTGAGTGAGATACAAATGACAGAGTTTACAATTTAATAGTTTAGCTACTTATACCCCTTGCTTTAATGTGCAAAATATCACACCATTAGTCAAGGGTGTGCTTCAACCAGCTACTGGGTATGACACTTAGAATGCCAATTACCTATTTGCACAGTGATTCATCACAGTGTCTGCATATGTTACGTGGGATGACGAATGAGTGGAGCTCAGTAGTCAATATCATTCTGTGATTTTGCCACACAACATTTAAGAATGGGCAAAGTTACACAAAACTAATTACTAAGCATTGTATGACATTTTTTTAAGATGAATGACTATGGAGGCACCGTTAATCTCAGACTGCCTCACCGATGACGTCTAAGGTCTGGTGCCTAAACTGTATGTCACACAGACAACAAATAATAATGCAACATATAGTGCAAACTATGGAGCATTGACTGAACTTAATATGTCCATAGATCAAGTTTAAATTACTTCAACTACTATTAAGTGAAATACATTGTCATCCATTATTGGTGAGACACTACATTTTGTACAAAGTCATTTTTTATTCACAAGCAGCTGGATGTTTGACTTTATGGTGTGGGTGGTGGTTTGTATGATCATTTCCCAGCATTTACCTACCTGAGTTTGAAACCTTGAAGCCAGAAAAATAATGAGAATGGAATTTGTACACCTAAGAAATTTATCCAGTAAAATGCAGGGTGACACATTAAATGTAATTACTTTTTTCCTGGCAGGCTGGATTTCCCACAGCAGCCCACCACCAAATAAATTCAGTAACGCTAATGGAGGCTCTGTTGTTTAATAAAATGAAAGCTTAAAAAGGTATTTTTATGAGGGGGTTCTTTCATCATCATTGAGGAGCAAAGGCCCATTATTATCACAGGATTATTTGTTGCCATCATTCCCCAGCATTGCCTACTTAAGGCAGGAGCTGTAAAGAAGAGCTATGGTCTCTAAAGGGCAAGATATACAGCAAGCAGGGCCTCACATGACAAATGAGAAGCTTGGCCCACACTTATTTATGGCTACTTAAAGCTGTCAGTTGGAGATGATAAAGGGTGACCGCTTGATTAGAAAGTGTTAGATCGGTCCAGTCCTTGTGACCTGCGACAGGAACAGATGAGCAGGGGAAAGGTGGTGATAGCGCAGTTTTTTTCTTGACAGGTTCACTGAGTTGGGATTTTGGCAGACAAGAAAAAGATGACAGAAGAGGATATGGATGTCAGGTTGTCTTGAGAGGTGTGCCTGTGTCAGCTTTATTTTATTTCTTTTCAATCTAACCTACATTTGTAATGATTGGCATCAAGAGAGGTGCTGAATTGGGTGTCATACATTGTATTGTTAAGTTAAATGATTCTTTAAAAAAAAAAAAAAAAAAAACAGAAATTGCAAAATGAAAGGGAAAATAGAATAAAATGGGGTGCCTGTAGCTCTCCTGGGTGAGAGGTGAAGAAGCTGATTTGACAAAAATCAATTTGCAATCACTATCATTACTACATTATGACCTTTACTTGGACATTTTAAATGTGGTCTCTAAAGCATGCAATTGGTGGGGGTAGTGCAGTTTCCCCATTTCTTTTCATTAAAATCAATAAAAAATATTAAAAACAGTAATTCAATGATTAATCTAAAAAGCTAAATGCACAAGATTTGTCTCATCTTGACAGGCCAGTTAAAAAAATCCTTCAATAATTCTGACGCAAAAATGAATGCTACCATATAGATCCTCTAATAGCAGATCTTTTAGATGTTGAACTTCTTTCAGATTGCTTATCTGCCATCTTCTGCTGCAATGCAGTAAAGCAATAGTTCAGAGACTGATAGGCACTCTTAGCCCTTTTATTTTTCTAAATTGCTGCTGCTGTGCCATCTTGTTAAGTGGATGGTTAAGTATCATGGTCTCGCTGAAGCGCGTTCTGTTGGTTGATGGACCAGGATTTGCTGAGAGATAGGGAGCCACAGATACCAGACATAACCAGCAACAATTGCACCAGTTTGATCACAACTCTAACTGCCACAAGAATCTTCACTCAGAGCCATTAAAGAGAAAGATTAAACTCTGCTGTCATTTCTTTTTTCTTTTTTTTTGTTGGTGCAGGGAAACCATCCCAATCTTGAGTTCAAGAGAAGGATATTTCCAGAGTGATGAAACAATAATCCTATATTTTTCCCTCAGTTGATCAGTAATCCTAAATAAATACATGCCCTTGCTGCGGTTTAGGAACAGTTTCATAATCGCATGTGAATGACTTCTGTTGATAAAGTATTTTGTCCTTTTAATTAATCAGCTATTTAAATGGTTGCATTTAATCATAATTTAAAGTTCATAGCCTCTATCCTTGATGAGTTTGTGATAAATAGATAATGCACCTTAATAGTTTTCATTAACTTAAAAACACGCTCTGGCATAAAGGAATGGTCCCGCAGCAATATAATTGATAAAGAGAGAAATAGTCTTTCACTTGCTTGACTTCCTTTCAAGATAATTGACAAGAGGGACCCAACAAGAAACCAGTGGGATGTGCAGAGTGTGGTTAAGCAACAAATACAGACTGCCCTTGAACAACATACTGTAGATAGCTGTGACTATTCATCTGAGTGGATTACCAGTAATAACCTGCTCCTCTGACTAGTATCAGCCGGTTCATGCGCACATGTACACTGCTTCTGGTTCACATGTCAGAGGCCACTGAAATCTGCAGACTTCATGGTGTGTTCACATGAAACGATCCAACAGTTATTGTCGCTGTCATTGTTATTTACCTTTTGAAACTCATAAAACATTGACTGTATCATTGTTTTCATTATTATCCCCTAGCAGCCAATGTAATATTTGCAGACACATTCTTTATTACTCTGTACAAGCATTCAGAATGAGTCTGAAAACAGTGTGCAACTGTTTATTATTTTTGTTAATCAATTAATGGTTTGGTCTATAAAATTTAAGAATATAGTAAAAAAACAAAAAGAAAACCCAACACAATCACAATTTCCTATCATAAACTATTAAAGTGTAATTCCAGTATTTTTAAACCTGGGCCCTATTTTTACAAATTTGGGGGTCTAAATGACTAATAGTTACCAAAAGTTTTGGAATTGGTCCAGTAGATCGCCTCAGCCATATAGAAACACCGTCGTCTTCCTGTAACAACTCCCTTCTCACGAGAAATCCTTCCATAATGTTGTCAGACACTTAGAATAGCAATCTGAGCCTGTCACTGGCAATAACAAACACTTTAAGTGGACGTACTTTTAACAGGCGTTGACACAGACAGTTGCCCGCAAAGATTAAGTTGCAGCCATTGCATCCGTTCGCGGCTGCCAGCTGAGTCGATCTAATGGACCAATTTTGGGCATTTTCGCTTCATTAAGGACTTCAATGTAATGTTAAAAAAATGTTATGCTAATAAAGGATTCATTATGTAATGTTATGTTCTTTAATGTTACAATTTATAAAGTTTCTGTCTCTACCTATGTTTTTTGTCAAACTGCATTACTATGTAAACTTGTTTTTCAAAGGTTTTAATTTATCTGTTCGATTATATTTAAGGCTTCTAAACTAAAAATGATGTTAAAATTTTGGTTTGTTCTTTTGTTAGAACTCTCATTTCACAAGCTGTTTACATGGAAAGGAAAATCAACAGCAGTTTAGATTTGCATTATGCTAATTGTGTTGACCACTGCGGGTCAACGCTGGTGGTCATAAAAGGAGCGCAGATGTCACATACAACACCAGGGACAGAAAGCAGACGGAGCTTTAAAATGAACACAAGGGGCAGGCACCTCTCCATGGCTGCAGTGGCTGACTGCTGGGCATAGGAGAGAATGTTGATTTGATTTTAGATGCCACGTTTGGAGCCTTGATTCTTGGTCTATTGTCTTGGAGCGTCATTACACTTTAATATGTGACACAGGAACATACTTTCAGATGACAAATGCTCCCTGATGGAGACAGATTTTGAGAAATTTGATTAGATCTTCTTGCACATAACCACATACAGTCCCATTTTCCCAATGCAACATTTGTTTCTTCTTTTGAGTATTTGGTTAGTTGTTGACATTGTAGTTTAACCGTTTGGTTTATTGACCCTCTCATGTTGAAACTGGTTTAGCATGTATAGGAGGAATAAGCTGAAGAATTTGTGCAAATCAGTCAGGACAAAACTTCTCAAAATCTCAAAGATTAAATGGGGAGCCAGAAGTCAACAATTGATTGACAGCTGAATTGTAACAGAAGTGAGTGCTGATACAATTCAGCAATAAATAATATGGAATGGTTAATAAACATTGTTATATGTGATAATACTGCAAGTCAGAGTTGGTTTTATCCAGCTGCGTACGGTTGCTGGGTCACATTCAAAGAATGGCGGCTTCACATTTCTCCCAAGAGCCTTTTTCATTTATCTCACTGAGATAGCCTTGCCATATCATTGTATAGTGCCTTTCTCATAGCCAGCAAAATGAAAAAGCCATTCATTGCTGAATTAAATCTGGACTGAATATAATGCAATTATGTGTTCTTTTTTTACAACCTACTTTTTTTTTCTTTTTTTTCTTTTTTTAAGTGGTCCAGTTTAATTTATTTTCAGTTTCGCCGGGTGAAGTAAAAGGCACTGAACCCACTGAAGAAAGAAAATAGATTTTAGCACCACACATTGATCAAAAGGCCTTATGTCCCAAAAATATGGAACCGTCCTATGCTGCTTTATAACTACACAATAAAACATTCAAGAAAGAGAAGGTTCTTCAGAATTTCATGTTTCAAAAAGTAACAGAGGCGGTTCATTTACATGATGCATTCTTTATAGGACACTGGTTTAAATTTCACCATGACTGCGAATGAAGGAAATCTACTGCCATCTTGTGGTATCTAAAGGGAAAGAAGACCAACCTGGTTTTCAATGGCAAAGGAGACTGATCATCTACAGTATGAGTCAAACGATTAACACTATGGAGCCTAAGCTATCCAAAGAACCAAAGATAACCTGGTAGCAGGAGTTTCAGGAATATGAGTTACAGAAAAAACCAACAGCAAGCAACCCTGCATTTTACCTTGCTTGGTATGAGAACAAAACTTCTAACTACGTCTGATCTTAATACTGTACATGCCCTAGATGGGTTTGTTCTGTCTCAGAGAGCATTCACTTTAGTCAGTATAGTGACATAGTCTTTTTGAGCTGTCATATTTACAGGTCTCATGAGACACATTGTGCATGAAGGCAGGTGAACAAGATATTATCATGCCATTTTTGCTGCATGTTCTACTTGCAGAATATTCCCGAGTACATGATTCAAATGTAACCGTACCAAGGGAGCGTGCAGGCAACAATCAGAGTGCCAGAGTCTGTGTTTAAAGCACACAGATTATTTGTCAATGAGGAGAATTAATCAAGCTTGGAGCCTTTGGAGCTGTGAGTAATGAGCATGGAGATGGGCCACCAGGAAGATGTGATGAGGATTTAGAATGCAATTCACGGCAGGGAAGTACCCTATCTCAGAGAGACAGAGGCCTTTTTCCTTCCTCTTCTTTTTTGCCAGTGGACAGAGACTGGACAGACAGTCATATCCCTTTCCTGTCTGCTTTATCTCATACAGAAGATCTTGCAAGTTAAATTAGTTCTCTTACCATCACTTTGAATGTGTTGAATACAGCACATGGCAGGACTAAAATCACAATTCTATTTTATTGTGTTTTCTGTTCTGTTTTATATTCAGCTCTTTGGCATTTGTCTACAGTTATGTTTAACATTATGTAATTAACCATTTAAAGCAGCATTGCAGATGTTGACTGCACAAGGCTGACTGATGTGCTGTTAATGATTTCATTAAAATGAAGTAAAAGCAACTAAATCAAAAGCTTACAGACTGGTCTAACGCCATCTAGACTGAAAAATCCATCCATCCATTTTCTTCCACTTATCCAGGGCCGGGTCGCGGTGGCAGCAGGCTAAGCAAGGTAATCCAGAAGTCCCTCGCCTCAGCAACGTTTTCCAGCTCCTCCTGGGGGATCCCGAGACGTTCCCAGGCCAGATGAGATACACTATATGGACAAAAGTACTGGGCCACCTACACATTACACCTACAGGTGCTTTAAT
>LKNJ01003353.1:0-46831 GCA_002120245.1 Maccullochella peelii
CTGCCTTCAAAAAGTAACACCATTTCCTCACCAGTCTCTTCTCCCAAATCCATCAAATTTTCTTCTGTCTGTTCCTTTTTGTGTAAATGGACTATTACTTATACAGCGCTTTTCAACCGTTGAAATGGTTCCCAAAGCGCTGTACAGTAATCTGAGCTTTTCAACAGTAGTCTAATTCACCCAATCACACACACATTCACACACCAATGGGGACACAGCTGCTATGCTGGCCTCCACCGGGTGCAGCGTCTTGCCCAAGGACACTTCGACATGTGGACAGGAGGAGCCGGGAACCACCAACCCTGGGGTTGATGGACAACCGCACTACCCGCTGTACCACAGCCGCCCCTCTTCCCCATTTCTTCATCCCATGTAGATCCTACGTCTGATGCCAGGTTATGATGAGAACCAAGTATTACTGCTGCCCCCCAGGGCCCCTGGGGAAAGTGTTCCCGCAGAACTGCTCGAGTACTACTACTGCTCCCAGCTGAAAGATGACGGTAACTTCAGGCACACCCATGTTCATCTGCAAGCAGTGAAATCATATGCCTGTGTGCATACTGTATCAGCGCATACCTGTTTTTATCGAATCTACCTTTGTGCAGCAGAGGTGATGGCAGGCTCGGATGAAAAAGCTTGGACCGGTGACACACGCAAGGAAGAAAAGAGTCCGGAGAGAAACAGTGCCCACCCGCTAGCTGAATTATGTGAGTAGAACTTAGCACGAAAAGTAGCTTGACATGAGGCGANACAGTAATCTAAGCTTTTTTAACAGTAGTCTAATTCACCCAATCACACTCACATTCACACACCAATGGGGACACAGCTGCCATGCTGGCCTCCACCGGGGGCAACTTGGGGTTCAGTGTCTTGCCCAAGGACACTTAGGCATGTGGACAGGAGGAGCTGGGATCGAACCACCAACCCTGGGGTTGATGGACAACCACACTACCCTCTGTGCCACAGCCGCCCCCAACTACTGCTGTACTGCTGCTGTTTCCGTGTTTTGTTGGACTTATTAGTTTTGTTGTTCTTGTCTACCGGTCACATCCCACAGTAAGAATCAATAAACCTTTTTCCTTTAAACCTACAAGTATGTCTGCGTTTCGGTCTACCACTTACCACCACTGCTCAGAACCTAACAGAATGACCCAACCAGGAATAGACCCAGCGGACCTCGAGGTGAGGGAGCGTTTCATCTCCGCTGCCTTTTATCTCACCAGGTGCAAATCCGACTCGGACCGGTCGGAGTTGCACCCTGACGGCGGGCGGTCCTCGTTTGAGGATTCACGCCTGGCCCTTTTTCCGGGAAACCGGGGAAAAGGAAGACGTGTCCGTCAAAGATCTCACCGTCATCAGGGATCTCGGTCTTATGGTGTGGCGGAACCGCCGTTGCCAGCCCAAATCCCTGTGCCGCTGCCAGGTGCGCAGCCCCAGGTTCCCGTGCCGCTGCCGATCCCGCAGCCCCAGGTTCCCGTGCCGCTGCCGATCCCGCAGCCCCAGGTTCCCGTGCCGCTGCCAGAGGGGCAGCCCCAGGTTCCCATGCTTCTGCCAGAGGGGCGGCCCCAGGTCCACGTCCCGCTGCCAGAGGGGCGGCCCCAGGTCCACGTCCCGCTGCCAGAGGGGCGGCCCCAAGTCCACGTCCCGCTGCCAGAGGGGCAGCCTCTTGGTCCCGAGCAACCACCACCATCTACAGTCTCCACAGCCACAGTCTCTACAGTCTCCACAGCCACAGTCTCTACAGTCTCCACAGCCACAGTCTCTACAGTCGCCAGAGCCTCCACAGACATGGAGGTTGCCATGCCATGCCTGCTTTTAACATGTTTTCTCCTTGTGAGAGGGAGCTATGTAACACCTGGTGGCGGAGGATGGCAAAAAGTTCAAATATTTTAACTTTGGACGGCAATGTCCTCTACCGTTACCATTGCCGTTATTCTGTGCTGGCCTCACCTAATTTTACTGTCCTGTTCTTGTCCACTAAAATGATATCCTGTTTACCGTCTGCCTGAATCCATGTGAATGCGGCTTTATTCTTGTGGATAACATCATGTTTGAGGAATGAACTTAATCACTATGTCCACAGTGATTGGTTGATAGGTCTGTGAATGTGAAATAAAATATTCGGATGGTTTGTTTGATGAATGATTCTGTCAGACGGTTGAGATGTCCTGAGTTTATCAGCACTGCAAACTGCATTTTTCAAGAGTCACAGTTGTGCAAACTGTCATCTCCAGTGTTATTGGATTGTTTCGATTTGTTGGTGAGCTGATTGGATCAACTGCCATCTAATTATGCTTTTAAAAGTTCATTATTGTTGCGCGTTAAAATAAATTAAAACGTTGGCATTAGCTGTAAAAACAAATGCTGTCCTTGAATGTAATCCTGGGTTTTGCAGAATCATACAATATCAATTTTCTTGTCTAGCAACAGAGCTGTCTTAGTAAAATGCTTTTCCTGAACATCCAAGTAGTGAAATTGCTCTTCTCATGGTTACAAATGGTCTCCTGATGGAAGCAGATTAGAGTGGCGAGTGTTCTGCATTAGTGTTGCTTGACCATGTGCAGTCTGCGACACTCTAGTGTGTGTGTGTGCACTTGTAGGATAAAAGGTGAAGATATTGATGGGGAGTGAGATGGCATGAGAGCCAAAGTACCTAGCTCAGCTATTCAGCATGTCTAGAAAGTACCTTAATCCCTGGTTAAACACACAGCCAAACCCCACACACACACGTTTTTCCTCCATAAAGCCCTATAGTCCATTTACCACTCATAATCCATCACTACTCCAGCAGGCCACTTGCCATTCACACACATCTACAGCAGTCCTCTGACATATGAGTATTCTGTCAGGAGAGTTGGCTACATGCCTGAGGGATGAAGGGGTTTCATTTGCACTAAAATCTAATTCCACTTGACAATGGCAAGATGAGTTATACAGGGTTGACGGAGGCTGAGGGTTGAGCAAACACTGTTGGCAATGACCTCAGAGGTCATTTATCAGGATCTCAATGACCACAGTGCAAGTGAGAGCTTCCCCAAAGCTGCTTTCTCAACAAAGGCTCATTGTTGAATGGGAGATGCTGATGTCAAGGCGGTACATTTCCGGAGCTCAGGAATTCCCAAGGGAGGGCCCTGGTAATGTAGCCAGGACTGAACGCTATCTTTAGCTGTGAATTATTTTGAGGAAATTTCTTCCTGAGATAAAGTTTAACCCTTTATTTGTTTGTGTGAGTTTGAACAGGTCATGTCAGAAATAAGCAGCGACAAGCAAGCAGGCATCTTTTTCAGTATGATTTGCTTTTATTTTGTATTTCTTGATTAAATAGTAGGGGTCAGCTGTTTGCTTGAAGCTTGGGCTCCAGCTTCACCATTGCCTTATTATTATGATTTTCAACTTTTAAGCCATGTGTGGCTCTAGGTATGGCAATGTAGGTCGGTCGATCCGCCACTTTGGTCCAGACTGAAACAGCTCAACAACTACTTGATGGATTGGCACAAAACTGATGCCAATCCATCAAGTCTGGCGCCACCATGAGTTTGAGGTGTTGGTTTTGAGTAAAATATCTCAGCAAGTATAGGATGGATTCATCATTTGGTGATGATCTCCTGAATTCAACTGTATTTCACGTTGTGTAGTTGGTCACATCTTAAAATGCGCAGGGATGGAAAGAGTACTAGAAAATTGTGATCAAGTAAAAGTAGAGGAGAGTCGCCATAATTGTAAAATTTTTCACTTTTCACTCTTTTACTCAGAGATTTCTTTACCTACATATGTAATATTTTATCACAACCTACATGTGTTCAATATCATAAACCACTTAAAGAGAAAGTAAACTGAAAGTGGACGCTGTCCAGTTGAAGCACATGTGAGTCTCAGTTGTAACAGCGTGAGCTATGGTTGTAACATGGCTAAAAAACAGAATTAAACAAATAGTTTTCAAGGCAAATCAGCAATATTTCAGTCAAGCAACTGTTTTTACGTTGATTTCATACCAAGGGTGTGATCAGATAATGTATAAAACGTAATGATATTAACACTTACTGGATGTACCAGTTGACGCATTGGTGTCCTTCCTTGTTGGCAAGTACACTGATTACACCAATCATAGGTAGCAAATTTGATTGATGGAAGTTAATTTTTACTTATTTTGTGCTAAACCGGTTTTCCGGCCGCTATTCCATGCGTAGTGTGCGAATCCTGTTGATATTTCTCAGGGATGTTTAGTACTGCACCGGCCACATGCCAACGTGACAAGGTCATGATGGCATTTACGTAGCAAGAGAAAATGTGCGTGTTACAACTGTAACGTGTTACATTTAAGGGTTCTCTCCCCTACTGTTACTTTAAAGACATTTTACTCAGATAAAAGGAAAACGTAGGTCCGTTTTGTACTCTTCATAAACTGCGGGGGCCAGGCCCAGCTGCAACCACGCCCCTCGTACCCCCTGACACTCTGCCAGTCAAAGTACACATGTAGAAGACCAGCTGAGATCAGAGTGTCACCTCACTGGACATGGAGCTCTGCCCTCCTGTGGCCACAGACACACCTGCAGCTTCTCCTACTGATTTGCTGCTGATTTAGCATCTTTTACATTTTCACATGGTTTATTGTTTTTTGTTTTCATGCAACTTTTGTTCTTACTTTGTAACCGATGTGAAATGTAGTGAAGTACAACACTTAAAATAAAAAATACTTAAGTAAAAGTAAAGCAACAAAACAGCTGTTTCAGTATCAGTAACGAGATCGAATGTAATTCGTTACTTCCACCCCTGAAAATGTGACACGGCAGTGTTTGCTTCGTAATTCAATTCAATTCAATTCAGTTTTATTTATATAGCGCCATATCATAACAAAGTTATCTCAGGGCACTTCTCCATAAAGAGCAGGTCTAGACCGACTCCTTATGTTTACAGAGACCCAACAATTCCCACCAAGAGCAAGCACGAGTAATGGATTTCAAGAATAAAACCTGAACTGCAGATTTATTTTTTTAAATTGGAAAGGAGGCTGTGACGCACAGGATTAATGAGCTCCGGTAATCCGGTGTCTCCTGCATAAACAGGCAGGATGCTGAGTTATAACAGCCATGTCTGATGTGTGTAGAGGTGGATGGGGTTACTGTGTAGCAGCCTGGTGTCATTTGCACGTGATTTAATGAAGGTAACCCCATTGGACGGCCATGCGTAACAGAACTGTGCTCTGACGTGGCACATCTCCAATCAGAAGCTGCAGATTTATCCACATATCTGTCCTGCTGCCTTCAGATGGCTGCAGGGATTTAATGAACTGCAGGAAAAGCTTACAGTATACAGAAACTGTAGACAACAGATTCTGGAAAAATCACCTATTTTAATTTATAGCTTAATGTAGATGGATTTACGTGTTAAGGTTGATTAGCGATAGCTTTAACAGTGATAAAAAATAGAAGTATAGAAAGTAGAAGTGACTGAAAATAATTGCTTAATGAAACAAAAGTGTTTGCGTTAGAGAAGATGATGAAGTATGACATGACTCTATTGTTATACTGTGTGCTGTAAGTGCTGTGGAGACATTATACTGAATTTACCATATGAGCTATTAGAGTAGCAGGCCTTCAGCCGTTATCTGTTAGGCTGACCATATTTAAGACTATTTGACTCACTATTTGAATATTGGCTTTTATGTGAGAATTTCTGTTAGTCTCATTTCAATGATGCATTACCTCAATTTATTTTTACAGTGATCTGCTGGCCCTGTTGCAGACCATAATCACATACAGTAGATACTGCAGTTCTAAATGTTCATTGCACATGTAAAGTAACAGTTCCACATCTACAGTAGTCGAAACGTTTTCATAAAATGTGTTTTCTTAAATGATTCAAGATAAATGTCATCCGAGGTTTTGACAGAACTCGCCATTCTTTATTTATCTCATACATGTACACACACACACACACACACACACACACACACACACACACACACACACACACACACACACACACTGTATAAGCACTACTCAGTATACCCCACAGACACAGATGAAAATAAGACATAATCAGGGCAGGGGAGAAGGCAGGAAAGGGTGGAGGAAAGTAGGGCATATCAGTACGTTGGACTGTACCCACACACACACACACAGAGTGGAATTGGTGAATTATTAGTGTTTGTTAATTAGTATTTGGCTGTAGCAGCATCTCTGGGGGGATATGTCTGCCTGGACTTGGGTTCTGCTGCTCCTGTGATGAATAATTCACTGCTGGATGTTTCTACTCTGCCTGCTGGGCTGAACTGTGTGTGTGTGTGTGTGTGTCTGTGGCCACCTTTGCTCGTCTCCGGCTGTCTCAGGGGTTTGAATGGCCTTAGATGTGTGTGTTTGATTGATGGTTCTGCCGGGTTGAATGTAGGCTAACAATGCTGGCCGATGAGGAGAAAGTGCTCAGAGTGCACATGGAGCTGCATTATGGGAAATACTGGTAGTGCTACTTGGACAGGAGGAAACTCCTGCTGCTGTGCTTCACTGGGGGTTTGCCTGTTGACTGTGATATTGAAAGCTGTATGTAGACATTGCAAACAGTTTGTAGTGTAAGAGCCTGCTCTGTGTTGTAGTATGTAGGTACAGGTTGACCACGCTGGTCACGCCTATTTCAAATGCCATTTACAGGCCACAGGATAGCAGTGGAGACCAAATGAAAATAGCTGTTGAGAGCTAAGAGATTACAGATTTGAACAGAACAAGTTTGTATTGTTAAGATTTTAAAATATATATTTAAATCATGAAGTGGGCTTATTTGGAACACCCATGGGCCAGACTTTTGACATATTTTGACAAATTAAACAATAACAATATTAGAAATTGGAATAAATGAATTATTGACACTTCAAATGAGAGATTAGACTTTCATTTTAACTCAAATGTTCTCACTTAAATTGGGGCAGTATATATTAAAAATGTCTGAAAAGTAGATTTGGTGGGCTTAAAAGGGACGTTTACTCTAACCCATTTTCAACCATTAATCCAGCTATTCTGACTGGGTCAATGGACATTCTAAAATGTGCGTTATTTCATAGGGTGATCATTATCTTTTAGGCCCAACTCTCAGAATATGGACGCCACATCTACACTTGCTGCCAGTTTCAGTTATTTCATCTTTGTTTTTGAGAAATCATCAGTTTGGCATGGTGGATGACTCTAAATACCTGCATGTTAGAGAGTCAGAGGGAACTGCTCCTCTAGGCAGGTGTGCTAAACAGCACCAGCAAATGTTAAAACACAAGTTAATCACTATCTGTAAATGGTTAATGTCCCTTGTTCACTGATGTGCAGGACAGATGGAGACGTGCTTTTCCGCTATAGTATGGTTAGCTTCTGGTTTTAAACACAGTCAATTTGGTTTTCACACACAAGGTGATGTGTAGAAGCTGTAAATGTCATGGTAACATTTATTAACTGTGAAAGAAGGATGATCAGGTCACTGTGGATTGAGGAGAGGTGTGTCCATTAATGAGCTGATCATATAGGTAACGTTCCAATCTGCAGAAGAAGAGAGTGACAAGAAAACATGGAGGAGAGTGAAATTGTAAATGCAGAGCATGAAGTATGGTATGGTTATTTTAAACCATTTCTGTATCCTGAACCAGCTGTATCCTGATATGTACAGTTACCGTGACATAAAATAAGATTTTGGCCATATCGCCCACCCCTAACTGATATCAATATTTGTGATTTTCAAAAATCCAATAACAATATATTGGCCGACAGTAATTTTTTAAAACATAAATGCATAACATCCTGATACAGATCTCTTAGATTTGTTTTTGTTTTTAAATTGTGACCAAATTTACCAGTATATCTGCAAGAAGCTAATATCGACATATTGGTCTAGTTGTAATTACAATGTACCTTTTTAACTTTTTTCCCATTTTTTTAATGAAATAAAATATAAATCTGGTGAGAAAAAAAGTGCAACAGCCAAACACAAAGATACATGTAGAAATAAATCTAATGAATGAAACATTTGCATATCTAGGCCCATGTATATGTTTTTTTATTGTACAGCTATAACTGGCTAAACATACAGTAAATTATATGGTTCCACATACTGTATTTCACTTTTCCCAGTTAGCTGTGTTTCTCCTGTCCTCCCTCCTCCTCCTCAGTTGTAATTTTACAGTTTGGGGATTATGGATATCAGTTAGCTGTCAGTCTGCTGCTGAAACATCCCATCCTCTCCTCCTCACACATATTAAAGCACAGCCCAGACAAGATGATGAAACCACTGGCAATGTCTTGTTTACCAAAGCCCCTCAACTGTCTCTGAACAATTTACCCAGCGTGGTTGGGATGGCAAAAAGCTAAACATGGAGAAGCATAGCTTTAAACATCAAAGACTGGGCTAATTCAAAGTGAGAAATGTGGAAACGTGGAGAGTGGGAAATGCAATCTCTCAAAATAATTTCTGCATTTTGTTGGAATGGTGTTGTCAATACTGACTGCAGAGCTACCTCTGGCTCTCACATCTCAAGAAATCATGCTCACAGGGCTGTTTAAGTTGAACAAACTGAAAGCTACATTAATGACAGCAGCAGCAATAATGAATTTCTTGTCACCCTTGGGTATTGGGTACGGTTTGAGAAATGTAGGCAAAATCTAATATAAAATGATCATATACTCTGTATTTGATACTTATTCTTTTTGATACTCATTATAGTTAGTCATTACTGAATTCCTAATCCTATGGGTTATCATCTCCGTTTTGTAAATGTCCTTAATCACCTCCCTCCATCTTCCTGGTGGTTTCAGTCACTTTATCTGCTTAAGCGCTGCTACTTCAAATTCTAAAGAGGTACTTTGGTGAGAGAATAACAGAGGTGTATTTGCTCTGGCCCCGAAGACAGTGTTCATTCATTGAAGTATAATATCCATAATTTAACTTATTTCTGTCCAAACACAGGTGGTTTACTTATGTCCTTCCATTCTCCTAGTGATGGATCCAGTGATGTAGTCTTTGGTGCAAAACAAACATTTTAACAGGAACGTTTTGTTAAACTTGAAGGTTGATTGTTGGCATTGGAAATAGTAATCTGATAAAAAAAAATCTTAGCACAAGGTCTACTTGCTCTACGTTTTTCTGGAGCTCTCAGCCACATTTGGTGGCCTTCATCAGCAGACGGAGTCCATCTGCAAAATTTGCAGAACCATTTTTTTTTTGTCGAATGTAGTTTGACAAAACATCCACATACTGGGCCTTCATCATTGAAAGATCTGCTGATGAAGGCCACCAGATGTGGCTGAAATTACAGTAGGAATTTTTTGTTTTCTTGTTTTGATGACATTTCTGACCGCCATCAGGATCTAGTTAAAAGTATCTGATGGTTATTCACATAACAGTACAATACAGTAACATCAGATTGTACTGTTATGTGAGTGTTATGTGTTATTTTGTGCCTGATAGTGGCTCAAAATAATTGGTCAGTGAGTCACCCAAACCACGAGTCACCCATACCATGAGGACTCATCAGGACTACGGCTAAACACAGCTAGGACCACAGTTAGTGGTCAACAGCAGAGTACAGTAGGGCACAGTAGAATACAATACAATAATAATAAAGCGAAGTCTTAGCCAGTAGTCTGAGGAATACAGTAGATAACTAGACACAAAGAGCAATGCTAGTGAATGCATTTCCCCTTTCTTTTTGTTTTCGCTTTTAGCAGGCAGAGTAGCTCAGAAAATATGAACAGACTAGTGCAGTGGGTAAATAGTGGTAGTGAACAATATGCAAGCATCATGAAAAGCAATAGAGAATGATCTGAGCCTGAAGTGTTCCTGAGGGGAGGCTGGAGATGATCTACAATGCTGAGATGATTGGCCTGTGGGCCACAGGGAGAAAAGCCAGAACATGACTTCAGCAAGCCCCCAGTGCTACGCTCTGCCTATTCAAAAGCCATGAATCAGCAGAAAGCACCCCCTCTATGCCTGCTGACACACACACACACACACACACACACACACAGACAGAGCCGAGGGCTGATGAGACAGACAGACTGCATGCTCAGCTGTCTGTGTTGGCACAATGGATAGAGCTGCCTGCAATCAATGTGGGAGACTGCTTTATATATATCTATATCTACTTATTAATATCTATCTCTAGATATATATATGTATATACATATAGACACTTTTATACACATATTTTACACTATATTATGGTTCAGTACAATAACACTTCAGTGAATAGCTAAATGAGAGTCTGTCAGAGAGGTGTTGAGGTGAAGAGAGAACTGGTAAGGCTCTTGCTTTTCAAAAGGCCTTACCAGTGTGTGGAAAACAATCATTCAACAAATCATTGTGGTGGCACCAAAGGAAAGGTTACAGAGTCTTTAAAATCTTGGGAGAATTTCATATCATATATATCATATTATGAGATATCATAGTTTTTATAATTTTTTTGTTTTCTTTTTTGACTAGCAGTCTAAATCCAAAGATATTCAGCTTATATCACATTAGACAAATTAATAATCTATCACGGTCATTGCCAATTAATTTTCTGTTGCACGGCTAATTAATTAATTGACTAATCGTCTCAGCTCTATGGCATAGTATAGGCCTAGTACAATACATCAGTCAGTACTTGCTTAGTAGTAGAGTTGGGCATGATCCAGTTTTTGATACATTTACCATGGTTTACCGCAGTACATGGCATTACTGGCTCATTTGAAAAGATAATGGTGTTGGGGGACAGGAGGGTACTGAAAAAATGTTTACTGATGCTTAATAAACTTAAAACTCAAATGACTCAACAACTAGATGTATATTTTCTAAACATCAAATTGAAGTAGCAAAGCAGAATCAGGTCTTCCCCCATACAGTCCTTTTGAATTTCACCGGTTTCCCAGATGCACTCATTATTTTTGGTTGTGTGTATCATTGTTGGTTGGTAAGGGCTTGTCAGTAGTCTTGCTTGGGTTGCATCTACAAATGATGCCACAGTGGTTAGTGGGTGATTGTGACTGATTCTGAAATGGGAACCTAAATTTGATGTACACATGCTGCAAATCTTGCTCAATAGATGTTTGCAGGCTGGCTACAAATTCACAATGCTTCTTAATTGCAGCAATTACATTCTGTTTAGCAGCCAACTCATTTACAGTTGTCATATTTGTTCCCCTCTCAAATCGAGGAGGAGCGGTTATTTTAAAATACCACTTTGCTGCCATGTTGCCCCCCAATTCTACTAAGATATCATGGCCATCTGCCTGTAAAGAAAAAAACACTGAAAACACTTCAGCCTGTTGGTGGTGTTGAAATATCTTCTCCTTAGACATGACAGTCCAACAAGGACCTAATAGAATTCCTACAGTATAATAGCCTCTTCAGAAACCGGACACAATGAAAAGGTAGCCTGTGCATTCTCATGCAAAGATTGTTCCTGTGTGGATTGCTGACATGGCGTCCTTTCTTTCTGTCTTCTGTGCAGGGTGCTAGAGGGAGTGATGTCGGCAGGTGAGGAGCGGGATGGTGAGGCGGCAGCGCCCGTGTACGTGTATGAATCCAAGGTCCACTGTGCCAACGTGTTATTGAGCCTGGAGGAGCAGCGGCGGCAGGGCATCCTGTGTGATGTGACCGTACTGGTGGAGGGTAGGGAGGTACGCGCACACAGGGCCATTCTCGCTGCAAGTAGCCGCTACTTCCTGCAGGCCCTGCTGGGGCACAACGGGTCACCAGGCGAAGTGGAGCCCATCATTAACCTGCCAGACAAGGTAAAAGACCACAATCAGAACGCAGAAAAAGAACAAGAACACTCAGGGAGCGGTCTGAGGTCATTTTTAAAAAGAAATGTTACAGGGGAACACAAAAAAGTTTCAAGTCTTCAGGGTTATCTGAGTTTGGGCTGGGAAAGCCTGTGTTACAAACGTTTGAAAGATGTGGGCATTCCTCAGGGTCGACGCCCACATCTTTCCCTCGTTGCCCTCTGACAAAAATGGGTTGGGGTTAGTGTTATTATGGATGCAACCAATAACCAATAAAACCAATAGGTTCTAGTGTTTTTGGAGCTTGACCCAAACGGATATTAATCAGAATATCTCAGTACTTCAACTGCTTTGATTCTCAACTTTTTACTATATCTAATTATGATAAAACTATCTAATATCTGTCACTTGCAAGCCCCCCCCAACTTAAATAACTAATAGTTCAGTGCACTGTGTGCAAAACCATTCACCTTAGTCCTTAGTCCACTGAAGTGCAATATAAAATGTAACTGGCAGTTAAGCTAAATGGTCTTGATGAAGTTCACTTTCTGACAAACAGAAAAAAGCAGAGAAAAGTGTGTGAAAGCATGTACCTTTTTGATTTAAAAAAGTTAATGAATTATTCAGTTTACTCAGACCGTGCTTCTTCCGTACTTCAAGGCCATCTCCCAGCGCCCTCCCGTTTTGTTGTTTCTCCCGGGAAACTCCCGTAATTTGCAAGGCCCTAAAATGTATTATGAATATTCATACATACATGGATCTATACATTTTGTATGTTTGTGTGACGTCTCTTCTATGAAACACAATCTACACACACAATCCACACATTATAAAATTATACAGACGGGCCAGCTAACTTAACGTTAGCTGTCGTCAAAATGTCAGGGCAGGACGGCATTCTACCTAAAAAATTTAAATACTCGAATTCTTCTTTGATGATGATGATGATGATGCACCACGTGATCAGAGCTACTAGAGAGTCTGCCCTCTACTATTAGACATACAATACATTTACATTTAATCATCTTGCAGACGCTTTTGTCCAGAGCAACATACAAATAGTAAAAGTACAATCCAAGCCACAGGGATTATCTTGACTGAATCGAGTTCGGTAACTCATTCCACCACCGAGGAAGCACACAGGAGAGCAGTTTGAACTGAGATTTCCTGCCTCACAGCGACAGTAGGACTAGTTGTCGTTCATTTGCAGATCATAGTGAACGAGGAGGCTCATAAACTTGAATGAGGGAGTTCAGGTAGGTGGGTGCCGTGGTAGGGGCCACTCTGTAGGCGAGCATTAGTTACTTGAACTTAATGCGAGCATCAACAGGGAGCCAGTGGAGGGTAATGAAAAATGCAGTCACATACAGTATTGACACAGACCCAACACAATAGAAGTGAACCCTACCCAGACCCAGTTATGCTATACTATACAGTATACTGTACTTCAGACCAAGCTTGACTTGTGCCCAGAGTCTGGTCTCGGTTCTTGGGAACCAAGTGGACCTTTAAAGACCTCTTTCAGGCTTTGATTGTAGGTAGCTACCAGTATGAATGAGCAGGACAGTATGAATGTAAAGCAGGGGCAGGAGGGTACTGGACAAAGAGCTAACTTGACCTTAGATAAATAAGGTTAAAAGAGGATGGAAGCAGCAGGGTTGACACAAATTGATCTGTTTATGAAAACATGAATATCAATGTGGTTACCTTGTTAGTTGCTGCCACTTCCATTCACCACTGGGACTGATCAGGGAACAGCTCCTGATTCAAGTGGCTGACGTTACCATATAATGCCCCAGATCTGTCATATTGATTAATATGTCTGTGACTCTACCTTATACAGTAATCACTCGCACAGGCCTCCACCACTTCAAACTCCATCCCCTAATGACTATAAGCACAGCTTTATTTTCCACATCCTTTCTGCTGTCCATTCACTCACCCTCTCATAAATTACTGGCTCAGAGCTGAACAAATTTAGTGTGGAATTTAGTATTTTCAGGACTAAGGACACTGCCATATTACTCTTCTACTCTGGCAGTAGGGAAAACACCAGTGGTCTTGTTTCTCGTAACATGGCAATAAAGAATACTGAATTATAGTTGTCTATCTCATGTGCACCTGATCCACTTTGATATTAATCAATAAAGCTGTCTTCCTGCTGCGTTACAACTCATTCTTAACGCCCATTTTAATCAAGTAGCTTCAACCTGCAGCTTATTTTTTGCTTCAAATCTTATTTCCTCCTAACAAACCACATAACTACATTGCTTCTGTATTAAGGCCTGGTCACACAAGTAAGTGGCACAGTGGTTAGAGAAGCTTAGTGACATAAGGACGTCACAGGGCTAATTGGCAAACTACTGTACCTGGCGAGCTAAACGCTAACCTGCTAGCCAGCTGGGGACATGCTAGTGCTAGTCAGTCACAACAGGTCTCCAAGCTTGTTCACTAGATAGCTTGGTCGCTAATGGGACAATATGTTTACAGAGTGTATTCAAGAGACATATTTGACCAATTG
Source organism: Maccullochella peelii (assembly GCA_002120245.1). NCBI lineage: Eukaryota > Metazoa > Chordata > Actinopteri > Centrarchiformes > Percichthyidae > Maccullochella > Maccullochella peelii. The sequence continues at coordinate 14,254 of LKNJ01003353.1, forward strand.
TTGTTTGATAACTGATAACAGGAAGTTACATTAAACTAGATGGTAAGTTATAATAAGTACATCAGTGTGCTATTGGTTTAATGTTTACTTTACCCCTGTGATTCAAAGGAATTGATTTTCCCATGAAATTCCACAGTTTTAAATGCTGGTGTGACTGGGCCTTTAGGCTGTGATTGCCCAGTAGACAAGGTGTTCAATCAAATGAATCAAATTAAATCAAATCAAAAAACTGTGTAATTCTTCATTTAGTTCTAGATATATTTTCGTGTCATTGTCATGGTTCATCAGATAGAGAAGTAAATCCATTTGCTGACAGTGGTGGAAAGAACAATGACTATCATGGCTGATCAGTACCATTCTTGTCATGGTGGTAATTCTGAAAATTCACTGGGACATGGAGTACAGGTGTAGCTCTGTTCTGGTATTTTTATTAGTCTGAAAAATTTGTCTGGCCTTTTTTGTCTAAACTATACTGATTGAGTTCCTCAGTAATCCCCTTTTGTTGTCAAAAAATGATGTACATTTACCCTCTGTGTTTGAAATCAGGACACAAATGCCGTCAGACAGCTAGATGTTAAGTGGTTAATGATCATACTCATTGATTATCCCCATCTCACTACTATGCCATCTCTCTCTCTGCTGCTGCTCCTCATTAGTAAGGTTGGTACAAGCGTGGAGTGGAGCTTCTCCTGGCTCCGCTCTGTGCCTATAAGGATGTGTTTCTGCACAGGATGCAGCATCTGCTGATGCTAGCTGAAATAGGCTTACATGCACACCAGTATACACACTCATATATTTTCATGTGCACACACAGCAATATAGAGTAAACACATACATACTGCAACACACACGCTCAACATCCCCTCCATCACATACACACATATAAACACACATAATAGCTATGCTGTAGAGAACAAGAAGAAAGCAGGGGAGATGAGAGGGTGGAGGGTGGGAGAGAAGGAACGAGCAAAAGGATCCAGGCAAGAAGACAAGACATGTAAGATTAATAAAGCATTGGCAAAATAACTCTGAACAAAGTGGATTGGTTGCTTGCGGAGTAAAATTCAGTTTCATAATTTCTAGCTTACCACCTCTTTGTTAAAGTCCCAATCTGTATTGTATTTATAATGTTGTGACACACAATATTGTTCTTCTTTTGCTAATTACAGTATAATGAATCTTTTAGAATCCCCAAATACTCTCTGTTAGTTCTCAAATAGTGGCCTTAGTGGCAGAGAGGCCTTTATTTGGGACAGGCTTATATTAGAAATAGGCCTTTATTTCTAATTGCCCTGTTCTCCAGTTAATGCAAACTCAAAACTTCATCCATGTTTACCTTTTTCATAAATTCATTATAATGTCTTCAATTGTCTCAGTTTCTTCACATTAAATGCCTTGCAGCCTTCACTTTATAGGTTAAATTTAAATATTAAAAAACATTATGCAGAGTTTTGTTGACAATATTTCTAATCAACATTGATTAGAAATATTGCAAAGATGAAATAGCTGGAATTAATTAGAGTATGAAAACATTATTTCTGTTAGAATAGAGAACCTCAGAGCAGCAGAGTGGTGAGTATGACATGACTGTACATTATAATAACTTTATTTATATAGCACCTTTAAAAACAGAGTAAAATCAGGATACTCAGAAAGCAATATAACAACAGAAAGCCAAATAGTAAGGCAAAACATAACCAAGATAAAAATGAATGATAGATAAATACAAATAAAAAGAATTGAAAACAGTAAAAGCAATAAAAAGACGATACAAAAACAGCATCACATAAAAGCAAGTCTATAAAAAATGTTTTATAGTTGTAAGAAATTATTTAAAAGAAGTTACTGATTCTGCGAGCCTTTTCTCCTCCGGCAGGTCGTTCCAAAGCCTGTGAAATGTGAATTGTTTCCTATGTGAATTTACCATGTGAATTGTTGTAGTATATGCTAGAGGTAATTTCACCCCCCTCAATGTTTTTCCCCCAGTCTGTATTAGCAACGAAAAAACACTTAAAGTGTAAAATACGCTTCTTACACTAGAGGGCCCCCCAGGCACACCTTGGACTTGAAGTTGGAAGCTGCTAGGTAGACAGATGTCTGGCAGTGCTTACTGCTACTGATACTACTCAGATCTATATAAGAAACAATAATGGAGTCAGTGGTGGAGTTTAGCCAGCACAACTTTTTTGACTTTGTGCGTGTAAAATATTGTCATTGTCCATGCCTTCATTTCGAGCGGCTGCTCCACAAAACAGGAATCTTTTTGATGAAACATTTACTCACTTTCAAGTGGATGCTTAAGACACTGACAGTAAAACCATTCTTTCATCTCAGACTGAAGAATGACATTTCTTCTCTACTCTCCTCTACAGGTGACAGCTAAAGGTTTTGCTCCACTGCTCCAGTTTGCCTACACAGCCAAGCTGGTTTTAAGTCGGGAAAACATCCATGAGGTCATCCTGTGCGCTGACTTCCTGGGTGTTCACAATTTGGAGGACTCTTGCTTCAGATTCCTTCAAGCTCAGCTACAGAATGATAGCCAACATGCCAGTAATGGCAAGGTGGAATATGATGATAACATTACGGCCGAGGATACAGTTTTTTCTGAGACAATATCCTTAGATGATTCAGCAGAGACGAGGCAGCAAAGCACTGCGTCACTTCACGCTGACTTTCCTCAATGTCCTAAATACAGGAAATATCAGTACCAGATCTGTGACAACAAGCACAATGGAGAAAACCGTCATGGCAGTGATGATGTCAGTTTGGCCAACCATACCTCAGTCAGCCCTGTGAGCTCACAGCTCGCAGACAGCAGTGCTGCTCCACAAACTCTTCTTATACCCTCCAGGATCAAACAGGAACCATTTGTTTTTGAGGAAGAAGGAGATGAAAGGAGTGGTTGCAACCCAGATTTGTGTACTGAAGAGGTGCTGGAGATGGAGCTAGAAGTAGAAGGGGTTCCAGTAGCAGCCGAGCACTCTCTGAGCCGAGGTTCACCCTCTTCCTGCCTGCGCTCCTACCTCCAGAGAGGTGGCCTAGATCTCAATGGTGTGCCCAGCACCACCATCCAGCAGCTACTCACCAACAGACTGTCCCTCAACCACTACAGGGAACTGGTCAAAGACAGGCAGAGGTATAAGAGGGAATCTCTGGGTCAAGTGGACCTCATGACCGGCATTGCAGATGTAATACCAGCAGCCCTGACTAGCATGGAAAGGCCCGTGTCCAAAGCCTCCTCCTCTAAACATGAGGTGGAAGTAGACAGACGCAGTGTCATTTTCTCTTCAGCATCTGGCGAGCAACAAATGTTGGCCAATTCTTACATGGATGAGAAGTTCAGAGAAAAAGTCACAACCTTGATGCAGGTAGAAGCTCCTTCTTCTGGTCAGTCATGCCTCACCACCACCTGCCCTGTTCCCATCAAGGCATCAGCCCACTCCCCTCCTCCTTCTGAGCCTCCAACCCAGACTTCCAGCTCCCGTTCCTCATTCTCTTACCCAGAGGACACAGGCAGTGGTAGCTCACCTTCCAGCTTTCCCCAGTTTGACTTCTCCTCATCCCCGCACTCAGGTTCCACCTCTGGACTGTCTCACTGCCTGGCTGGGGTAGTGGAGCAGAGGAACCCCCACAGCGGAGAGGTGGTCTTCTCTCAGGGTTGCACCAAGATCAAAAGTGAACGGGCATTCGGTGCCAGTGGTGGCAACTCCAGCGACGAATCAGGCTCTTTCTCAGAGGGAGACAGTGAAAGTGGCTTCTCTAGAGTATCTGGCCCTGAGGTTAGTATGGTCGTTTATTATACCTTCTTGCCTAGGATTCTTCTTTACAGAGCCCCCCTGGGGACAACTGAAGAAAAAAAGACGTGTAAATCTGTACTCTCGGTTTACAAATCTCATAATCCGTGCCCCTGGATTTGTAAACTGTGCACATGGATTTGCAAACGACTGCAACGACGAGGATCAAGCATTTCGACAGTGACCACATCCGCTAACTAGATTTAAGGGTAGATATAATGCTGTATTGTGTTTTGCATTGGACATTTCACTGCTTTCATTGTGTAACGTTGTATTTATTGTGATTTTTACTCCAAAACCAACCTCCATGGGCACAAATTATGAGTCTGAGAGCACCGATTTGTAAACTGAGAATACAGATTTACACATGGCTCTTTTTTTTTCTCAGCTGACCCCAGGGGTAAATTCAGCTACTCCTAAGACTGACCTAGTCTGGACCCTGACACTGGTATGAGAGCTGTGTAAAAGTGGAGACTATGTAATTTTTGTAACAGCCTCCACTGACAACAAGTCTCAATGGGACCACTTTCCCTTCTTTTCTCAAGATTCTGATGATTCAATTGTTTAAAGACATCTTCTGGGTGTCTTCTGGGCACTGTTTGTTGTTTTACTTTGGTGATAAAACCATTGAAATGTTTATATGTGACCTGCTAAAATGTAGTGTAACAGTAGCATAAAGAATAAAAATCAGTTAATCACTAATATCAGTTAATCAGCAGTTAACTAAAGTTAGCTAACATTAGCTAAAATCATAAAGCAGTAGTTTTGCAGGTTTGTCAAAATGTAAACAAAAATGGGCTAAAAACACAAGGCTCAGTGTAACCACAGTTTACTGACTGACTCCCTGGCAACATTATATCCTGTATACCCAAAGCCATGATGGGAACCCTGCTAGCAAAAAATGTTAAACTAAAATGGTGAACACTATACCTACTAAACATCAGCATGTTAGCATTGTCATCATGAACATGTTAGCATGCTGATGTTAGCTCAAAGCACCACTGTGCTTAAGTACAGCCTCACGGAGCCGCTAGGATGGCTGTAGTCTTGTTTGACAGTACTAAGGCTCAGAATGCCATCAACATGGTTCTTATCTCCATGAAACACTGACACTCTCCTCTAGCCATTCATATATTGTGTGTTAAAAACCTGTGGACACACAGACTAATTTAAATTAAATACAATTCTGTTCTTGTAGAATGTGTAAAGTACCACACATATGTCATTTGATGACTTATTCTGAGAATAGCAATATATGGCATGCCTAGCTAAGACATTTGATTAGTGTTCTCTGTAATTAACACGTACATGTACTATGTTGTTTATGCGTTTTCAGAATGTATTTTCCCATTCTCACATTCATTTTTCTTTCTCTCTACTACTTATAAATAGGAAGGTTTTCAGTTCACCAGTATATTATGTTACCAAAGTATTAACCACCTCTAAGCAATAACTGGCCTATTAGTAACCTCAACTCAGAAGCACTTTTGTGTGTTAGTAGCATGTAGTAATGATTATTTCAAGCACATTCTTAGTGTAATTTATGTCTGGGACTATTCTTGGACTGAAATGATGCAAACACTTCCAACACATAAGTTAAAAGAGATGTATGGTTGCCATGGTGATGCCTGAGCACATGCAATATCTGATGAGATGTGTGATGAGTTTCATACTGGAGCTCTCTCTCTCTCTCTCTCTCTCTCACACACCCACCCACACACACACACACACACACACACAGGATATTAGCTTTATTAGATTTGAGTGGTTGTGTCCCCTGGCCTGTGTATGAATCAGTGAAGATGTGTTCCAGAGGTTAATGTATTATAAGATGCTCAGCTATTCTGAATAGACATACTGGAACAGACACTTGGAGAGCCATTTTACTTCAATTTCAATTCAATTCAGTTTCATTTACATAGCGCCATATCATAACAAAGTTATCTCAGGGCACTTTTTCATATAGAGCAGGTTTAGACCGACTCTTTATATTTACAGAGACCCAACAATCCCCACCAAGAGCAAGCACTAGGTGACAGTGGCAAGGAAAAACTCCCTTTTAACAGGCAGACTTCACAGTGTTTACTGTAAAACAGTGTAATGGTGTATGTCAACATAAAAAAAGAAAAGAAAGGTAAAAAAAGAGTTAAAAAAAGATTATGTTACCAACCCCGGTAACCAATATTTTAAATTTGGGTCATGATGGACTTTTAGGCTAATACTATACAGAAATTGGACTTTTGCCGTAGAAGAGGCAGTTGGCAATTTGTGAACATATTTGTTACTAATATCACAATACATCGGGCAACTTAACAGAAAATGAATTTCGTGTCTGGCAAATGGGAATCACAGCAGCATGAATCTCCGTTGATTGATCCACCCCTTTGGTGCAGACTGAAATATTTTAATAATAATAATAATAATAGATTTATTACCATGAAATTTTGTACAGACATTCATGTTTCCCAGAGGATCAATTCTAATGACTTGCTTTGGTTTATGAACAAATATCTGCAAAAAACTGCCATTCCCATTGACCTCAGCTGTACTTTGTGTTTAGTGGTAATTAGCAAATGTTAGTGTACTAACACGCTAACCTAAGATGGTGAACATGGTAAACATTATGATAGCATACTGATGGAAGCATTTAGCTCAAAGCACCACTGTGTCTGAGCCTTACAGACTAACATGGGGGAAAAATCTTGTTTTGTTACACACTCCAATGCCTTCCATTGCAATGTCTATCACAGTCACAAAGTATTTGGACAAATGTTTTCTTTCGTTTGTACTTTGCAGTTTTCAATTTCAGTTTCAATTTTATTTATGGAGCGCCAAATCATAACAGAAGTTATCTCAGGACACATTTCATATAGAGCAGGTCTAGACCATACTCTTTATAATATTATTATAAGACCCAACAATTCCCACCATGAGCAAGCACTAGGTGACAGTGGCAAGGAAAACTCCCTTTTAACAGGCAGAAACCAGTTATAGATATTTTGCCAAGTCAACTACTTGCTTTCAATAAAGGAGCGTCTAAATATCTTAAACATCATCATTGAAACAAACGAAAAGTAGGGCTATTTGAATGCTGGCAGCATCTGGTAAGCAGTCTAAATAAAGTTAGCAGTTTATTAGGTACATCAGCTGAAAGTAATGCAGTCTAATACAACAGTCCTGCAGTAAGTCCTACCTTCACTGAACATGATAACCTTCATGAAAGTAAATATACTGTTGTATTAGACTACATTAGTTTTAGCTAAGTGTACATAATAAACTGAGTGTATTTACTAATGCAACTGGCACTATCAATCTGAACACTTGAACAAAAGCAGATAAAACAGTCACCACATTTTACCTTTGGAAATGATCTGAAAATATAACATGTAATGTTTTAATACCTACATCGTATATCACTCCTGTATGTGTGTGTGTGTGTGTATGTGGTCTGTCCCACTTCTTTGTCCTGACCCAGTTGTCTCACCCATAGAGCGGACACACACTCACCCTAGGGTGCCCTGTAGGCAGGTGGAAGGTGTCCTGTCCATGTTCCCTCCACCATCTGCTACTCCTGACCCCAGTACTGCCCTCTCCAATTAGGCCAGCTTACCCAGACCCCCCTCTCCACCCCACTTTGCATTCTGCCATTTTGCTTTTTTCCTCGTTATTTAAGTAGTAGTAAGTATTTACAAGATTAGTATTTTAGGGCAACTATTCTTGAATATTTTCTTCAAGTTTAATCAAGTATTGTACTGATTATTTAACAATGAATTGAGTAATCAGATAAAAATACTATTTAAATATTAAAGACTGTACAGAGACCAGGGCCCTGTATCAGGCTTTCTTTGAGTTATCTGGCTTCATAAAATATAACACTGGCAGGGTAACTGAACTTATGGCTTTTCTAATCCATGTACATTAAAAAGGTGAGGTTTGTAACAAACAACCAATCACATGCAACATCAACAGATCCAGAGCAGCCTATTAAATATGCGATTAGATGAAACTGTTGATCCATGAATGTGGTCATTGCAGGAAAAGTAACAATTGAGTAAAATATACAAAATCTAAACAAACCAAAATACAAATCAAACAGAGTAATCAAATATTCATAAAACTATCAGTTTAAACTATAAAACTATAAATTATTGTAAAAAAATATTTTGTAGGGTTTAATATGCGGTTGAGATTTTTATTAAATCCCAACTGCATAACGGTTGATAATTGGTTAAATTAGCCTAGAAAGGCAAAGGCACAAAACTGTGAAGTAATTTATGACTGACACTACTAAAACCTTCCGACCTATTTGTTAAAAGCCTGGGATGATGGTTGTAGTGCAAACATTCACAATATTACCAACATAATAGACTGACATGTACAGCAAATTCTCTGTTCTCTTTATTTCTTTGTTGGTATAATGTGGGTGCGGTATTTTGTCCATACTGGGATTCTGTAGGAAAGGTGACTCAGATTTCTCTTACAGTTGATTGGTGAGGATGTGGTTTTTCATATGTTTTGATCTGAAAATTTGAATAAAAACAACTGTTTGCCTGTCATGGTAACTAAAGCTGTAGACAAGCAACAGAACTCAGTTTGTACCTGAGCTATCTTCGTGAGACCAAAAAGCCAGGGTTACACCCAAAGTTATCTGGCTTCTTTAGACAGGCACCTGATTCCCTGATTCTTCATGAAAAATTATGTGTTATTTATTAATACCTATAATAAACAATAAAAACATTGTAAAAACAGGAACTACAAGTATTAGCCTTCTTAAATAGCTGCAAAATAGTGTTGTTTTAGTGGCATATGCCATTTTAACTGGCATTATGCTATGCAACTTACTGTATGAACGGTTTCAATACTCATGGCCACACTGCACACGATCTGTCACTAAAGGTAAACATTTGTGCTATCTATGTTGGTAGAGATAGCTGTACTGGGAATAGTTCAACATTTTGGGAAATACGCTTGTTGCTCTCTTTCTAAGAGTTTGATGTTAAGATCAATATTAAGGGTTCTATGTGGAGTTTTCAGAAAGTCTTTGGCATTAATGACACCGGTGGCCGTTAAGTGAACTACAGTCAGCATCCTGTTGCTCGCACTCCGTAGGGGCGAGGCCGCCCCTGCCCTGCATTAACTTACGTTACAATCCGTTCACACATTGGCAATTCAAAGCGAATAATGCATGTAAATTGCTACACAGTGCCTTTAATCATCAATCAATTATGTCAGGATGTATAGTCTAGTTGAGCATAAAGACTGGAAGCAGCAAAGCAGAAACAAGATATAACATGTTAATTAGTGAGCTTTAGAGATGTTGGTAGGTGTAGTTTTGAACTTTGGACAAAGCCAGGCTAGCTGTTTCCCTCTACGTCCAGTCTTTATGCTAAGCCACACTAACTGTGTTTACATAGAACATGAAAAACCTTGTTATTCATGCCCCTGTATCCATGATCACAACAGTATTCGGGTTTCTGATGGTCTGCCTGCAGGTGTGTCTTAATTTAACATATCCAGGTTTCTCGAAACTGAAATAAGATCTTATCCAGGTTTCTGCAACCAGGATAGATACAGATAACCAGGATACTAGTCAGGATATTAGTGTGCATGTAAATGCACTCAGTGATTATTGTCCGTGTACTCATAGATTGATCTCAGAACTCAAATGCAGTTACATCATTATTCTTTTTAGATTATCTTATTTATGACACAGTTTTTTTAAAAACACCAGAGAGTGATGGGATGAGCATCTCAAAGGATACACACAATGTTAAAAATGGAAACCAGAACACCAGAGAGAGAGAGAGAGAGAGAGAGGGAGAGTGAGAGAGAGAGAGAGAGAGAGAGAGAGAGAGAGAGAGAAATTGGTGAGGGGATTTATGACCATCCAAGGCTCACTTTGTCATTCCAACCTTATTATGTGACTGCTGAGAGTCATGGAGCTATATATAGATGTCTATAGAGTAAAGGACAGGCGGCACCTAAAAACCACCATACACACACAGATGCACACACACACACACACACACACGCACACACTCCCCTCTCTTTTCCCTTTCCTCTGTTGTCAGAGCAGTGAATGATGTCATCGTTGTATACTGGCAGCTCTGCCCTGAACATTACTGGCATGAAGGAAACAGCATGGGCTGTTGTAGCAGGCTGTTCTGATGCACACCACTGCGATGGAGTGAACACAGAGTAGAAGTGGTCAACACAGAGTATTCACTCATCAACACTTCCATGGATTAAATGAGTAATATTTAAAAAGTAAGAATTCAGCTTTAGATGCCCACTTAGGATTCAAAGAAACCAGTGAATGAATGAAAGAATACCTACATATTTACACATAATAGGCAGATCAATAGAGGGATAAATAAAGAAGACAGAACTGTGAAGAAAAAGAGAGAAAGAAATATAGATCAGAAAACAAATAAATGCAAAAAAAATTATGTGCAAATAATACCATTAACCCATTAAACATACAAACAATAAATTAAATCAATTGGATTGATATCATAAAAGAAGAAGTTGAAAAAGTGTTTTAAAATTTTGCACAGTTAGGACCAAAATTAGCTGCTGAATGAAACAAAGAGCTCATCCTGTGTTCCCTTTGTGTCAGAGCTGCTGAGATCAATGAGCAGCTTATTACTGACACCTAGTGGATTTTACATTGCCAACTTGGAACTAATGTTGAATGCTACTCATATTACTGAATGCCAGCTGTGTAAGATGTATTTAGATCCTTTACTTAAGAAAAAGTAGCAATTAAAAACAACTCATTCAAAATCCTACTTACACAAATGTACAGAAAAATTTAAAAATATTAAAAGTTAAAAGTACTCATTATGCAGCAGAATGAATCCTGTCTTTGTTGTATTGCTATATATTATATGATTGGATTGTTATTACTGTTGCATGTAATAATATACAATGTATGAGCAACATTTTTGTGTTGTTGTAACTGGTCCAAGGACGTAGCTGGTAGGTTTCAGAAGAGAAGGAGACGCAATGAAGTGATAATGAAAAAAAAAAAATTCTGAAACTATGAATATTTATATACATACACTGGATAATGTATAATGCTACTTGTATGTGTCAAATTAATTTACATTTATATAAATCACGCACATTTTGATGGAACTAGTTATTGGGCTTTAAATTTGGTTGTCTAATAAAAGAAGTGCTTCTTAGAAGTGCTTTGTAGACTGCTGTATTATTGATCCAACAACCAATTACATTAAAATTAGATACATAATGTTGTATTTTGCATCTTTATTACAAAGAGCACTGTCCTCTTATCTTTGATTGTAGATGGTTGTCTCGGCCTACATATGGTCACCAACAATCTCCACTATTTATAGGGTCCATCCCAATACCCACACATGGTATTTGCGAGTAGTCAAGTGCCTACTTGTGTGATGTATTTCTGTTAACTGCCACAGTGCCCGTTAAGACTGCAAGCATGTGGACCAGAGCTCTCTGGGACACGCTTGGTTAATGTGGACATCTCATGCCTCACGCAAATGTGAACCTCAGACGTTTTGTCGGTTTTATTTAATTTCCACATAATGAATTAAGTAGGATCAATCATACGTCATTACAGTTACAGTCAGATGACAGTGAAAAACAAAAATACATTAAGGAGCTGAAGGATTAATACAATTAATAAAGGAATTATCTACAAGCACATAGGCATGCTGTAAATAAAAAAGAAATAGCATCATGTCATTTTGAAAGTTTTCTGTCAAACAACAAATATTTTCAATATTATTGATTAAAAAAATCTGTTTAATATTTATGTGGAAAGTGTCAGATATGCAATATCAATCTTACCACTCTCATCAAGAAGAATAGATTGTTGATATCAAGTGATAACCATCTATGGAGGTCATGCCATAGTTGAGTAATGTTTGGACATAAATAATAGTACAGTATTCAGGCTGAATCAAACATTTAATAAACTTCAACTTCTTCATCTGATGCTGTTGGCCCGCTTAAAGGTGCTGTTGAGCAGCAGACCACATTCAATTGTAGGATACACTACTACTACTGCAAAATAAGTGCACATCAAGTGTGGGTCTAATGTGTGCTGGCATTTTTCCCGTGTGGGACACACTTGCCTGGAGGTGCGCTCCATGCACTTAAGTGCTCAACACTTTAAGTATGGGTATTGGGACAGACTCAGCGGCAGTGCAGCCTGTATGTAGCCTGGGAAGCAAAACCCAGGGCAAAAAAGTCCACTAAGCACTCCCTACTGCTCATAATTGATGTTCGCCCACATTACTAACTTGAAGCGACTCACATGAGCATAGAAAGATTTTGATCAAGTCAGAGTTTCTCTCATCTGGATTTTGGCAGCTAGGCAGTCAAAGGACACTGTTAGATAGATTTTAGTGACCAAATCAAATTTAAACTATAAGGTTTCTATACTAATTTTGATATACTCATTTTTACATATTTTTTTAACCTGAAAGTTCATTCTTGCCCTTGGAAACAGTAGTTTGACAATATAATCCTAACTCAAGGGCCATTTACTAGCTTTTTCTGGAGCTTTTCACCACATGTCATTGTCTTCAAGTTCGCTCAGTTGTCATGAAGTTGGTTCAGTTGTCATCACATGACCTAGGTGTGGAACTTTGATGAAATTATAAAAGTGATTCATTTTCATCAACAAATAATACAATCCTATAAAATGAAATACAACCCTGTGGTCCTTTTAGGTAAAGCTGCCCTTCCCCGTGGACCAGATCACCAACCTGCCACGCAATGACTTCCAGATCCTCATCAAGATGCACAAGCTGACCTCAGAGCAGCTGGAGTTCATCCACGACATCCGCCGCCGCAGCAAAAACCGCATCGCCGCCCAGCGCTGTCGCAAGAGGAAGCTGGACTGCATCCAGAACCTTGAGAGCGAGATCCGCAAACTGGTACGATCATATAACAAATACACACCATAGATTAGATAAGCACACAAACACACCATTCCAATCAAACACAACAGCAACCTAATGGATCTCAAAGCTACATGACAGAATCAGATAAAATATACAAAGTAATGTAACAGGTCTTAAGCTTTCAGTGTGTTGTAGAGTACTTTGGTTGTTATATGCATAATAGAGCGCTTTTAGGTGATGTAACACACCCTCTGGTGGCCATGTTGGAGAACTGTAGCTCCTCAATCCCACAGTTCAAAAACAACTGATTGCTGTTAACCAGTTCCCCATCACTGTGTTGTAGTGAAACGTGGTATTATGGGGTTTCCCACTGATATTTACCATCAGGAAGTAGGCATTTTCTTGAGAAGTAAGGGTTAAAGGATCATATTTCGTTTTGGTGAACACTTCTATCAGTTATGATAAGATGATGAGAAAACAAAGGTGAACAGTAAAATTAGGCTATTATCCAATCTGTCTGTGGTGGTTTAGATAATGTGACTAAACTGTTGTAATCACTGGCTTGTGTATCTTACCTCATTGGACTTTGTTACGACATCATCATGTTTCAAGATCACATCAATTTACTTGGAGAGTACAATGTTATCATACCCAATAGAAATGAAACCTTTGAAAATAAGACCTAAATTTTCATAAACTGTAATCATTCAGTAAAGGGGAGGTATACCCAACAAGTCCTCCAAACAATTTGGATTTGGATTAAAATAACTACTTTGACAAACTACAAGTAATTACAAAGGTAAAAGAAGAACTACTAAGTTAATGTTAAGGACCAATCGTGACCATAGTTAAAAGAAACCAGCATTGACTGATGGTAGGAAAGAGGAAACAAACAGCAATCTCCTGTGTCATGCTTTGTGGACCTATCCAATCACCCCGACCTCCTCCCTATGTAGTTTTGAGACTTTACATAAACATCACACTAGTTCCGACCGTTGGTTGTGACAGTCAAGAGTTTTAATTCACAAAGCCACTAGAGGTCACTTGTTAAATATTAAGCAGGCAATCAGACTGAAAACAAACCTGTGTTAAAAAATGTGTTGGTGCCAGGGCGTGTTGTTTAAAGCCCAGTTCAGACCAAAGATTTGCGATGAGACGAGTTGAAACTTGCAATGCGGTGGATCTGCAACGTTCTGAAACCTGCCAGTTTACACCAAAGCAACTAGACGAGACGGCGTATCGTTTCCATAGCAACGACACTTCGTACTTCCGTTCTAACTGCCGACTTTTCAGGCATTTTTTGCAGCTGGACATAATTTGTAGCGTCTTAAAATATGAATGAGGGTAGGGATAGTGAGTTACTTGCTACAGTTTCATTTCTAGTGTTGATAAACGGCGAAAACATAAAAAAATGAGTGGGTCGAGATGACCAGCCGACTTCGCTACGAGCTGATTGGCTGTTGGAACAGGTGACGTGCCTTACGTTCTAAAACCAGCCACTGGAGACTTGACAACCCGAGTCGCAGGCGACGCCATCAGCCTGTTTGAGACGAGCTGAGACGGGCCAGATCACACCGCTGCAACTTTTCCCTGCAACGTTCTAAAATAGTTTTGTCTCATCGCAAATCTTTGATCTGAACAGGCCTTAGGCAGATACCAGTGAGACATGAAATATGATCCAGGAAGTCCAGTTTGAGAAATAGTGACAATTATGTTATCTTTCGTTTCAATGATCGTGAGGTAAACAGTAGAAATATTCATATTACAAAGTAATTTACCAGGAATGTGCACTTGCTTGTGATTGACGTTCAACTTCTTTACCAGGCAACCCTGCTTCAACGTGACTTCATTCACGCAGTGCTAATGTTAATCTGAACACAAATTAACATAGATTGCGAAAACAGGGTTCTCCGCGGTTCTCCAAGCAATATGTAGCTAGCATAGATTGTATTTGGCCTGATGTTGTTGGTTTCATGGTGAAGACAGTCTCGGTATACCTTATGAAGTGCTCACTGAGGAGTTGTTCAGTATTTATGTCATGCTGACCTGATGGTGCTCTGTCTTATGAACTCAGGTGTGCGAGAAGGAGAAGCTGCTGAGCGAGCGCAACCAGCTGAAGTTTTGTATGTCTGAGCTGTGGCAGAACCTCTCCTTCCTCTCCCAGCAAGTGTGTAGGGAGGTGCAGGGCACTCAGCCTCCTTTCTCCGCCAGCATCGACCTCACATCCAACCCACCGTCTCCTTCGTCTGACGAGGGCTTATCTCAGCCCAGGTCACCTGTGTCGCAACAAAGCAACGCTGCATGTTTGTCTGATGTGGGTCCCAGTCAGGGGGTGCTGGAGGACAGGCAGCCTGGGGTGGCGGTGTCAGGTCTGGGGCAGGAGAACCCAGAATGTTCACTGGTGCTTGGATCCACTGAGGAAGTATGTAGCCCCACTGTAACAGTGGATTTCTGTCAGGAAATGACTGAGAAATGCACAACGGAGGAACAGAAGAAACGGGACTGTACTTAAAGTCTGGTGGTAAACAGTTTGGTCTATGACACACTCATACATGTCTATACCTTGATATTTGAAGTATTTATATTTCTTTTTTGTAATGGATGACACAAGCGTTGTCTTATCAGCAATACTGTTCAACAGGTATTTTTGGACTGGTGATAAAACACAAGCACTGGCAGCTTTCTCTCTCTTTCTCTCTTCTTCTTTCTGCCTAATCCCGACTTTTTCTTCCTGTCAGCTTCCCTCCCTCTCTCGTGCATCATGGGAGGTTAAACTCAGGAAATCCTCAGAATGTTCATTAATGTCCCTGTTAACATGTACATGCAGTTTACTTTAAAGTCCTGTCAAATCTTGATAATTACTTAGGTACATACAATTGATTTGTAGGAAATAATTAATGATTGACTTCTAAGTCAGTTTTAATTTTCAGCATCTGTCAGACCTATACACAATATATCTTGTTAGTTTAACCCATACATGAGTAGAAATGTAATAATTTGTGATATTTAGAGTTCTGGAAGTATTTTTTAACAAAGGAAGGTTTCTTCATCCACCCAGCACTTCCGGCTATAGCACGAGCTACCAGATACAGTTGGCCCTGGTTTTGATCTCAAACCTGGCAACCTCACGGTGACAATAATAGAAAAATAGAAAAAAGAATGCAAAAAAAACAATTCAGGCGTTATTCCAAGATGGTTACCCCGACTGTTAGCCTTGTAGTCACACCTTTTAACTAGCTTAAATGAGCTACTTTTGTTGTGTTTTATGTTTGTAGTGGTTCATTAACAAGTGGAACCAGAACCAAACTGTGTATAGCTCCTTTTAAGTTAGTTGCGTTGATTGTATTAGTGTTAATATTGGATTTTGTTTGTAGTAACTTCCAGCTAAGGTCACTTTGCCTCCTGTATGAAGTGTGAGAGCCAGGCTAATTATTTCCCCCTGCTTCCACTCTTTATGCCAAGCTAGGCTAACCATGTCCAGCTCTGTGTTAACAAACAGACAACAGGCAGATTGATGTCCATCTTCTCACCTCACTCTAAGAAGGAAATTAGATATTTCCCAAAATGTTGAACTAATCCCTTAAATTCTTCAATATATGGTCATAAACATCAAACTGCTTACTTTTTGTCACATGCCTTACATTTTTAGTGATCCAGTAATTGTTGAGTGACACAGGACTTTAAAGTAAAATGTTACCAAAGGTGTGTATTTGTAAAATTTTACATCAGATGAAATGGTCAGATGAACTCTCATTATGCAAAGTTGCTTTTGTCAAACTTCACTTTTACTTTTTATCGTACTCAGATGGACATTTCTACACATTTCTCTTGTCACTTTTTTCATATCTGCGCTAATAGACAGAACTACGTTACAAAGTTGAAGCACCTCCAAGAAGTGACACCTGGCCTTGTGACGTTGGCACTTATAGTAAAACATGTCCCAAGCTAATCACTGGGTGTCCAAACAGATTAAAGGACCATACCGATGTCAATTTATATTTCTGCTGACCATTTTCCAAAGTATGCTGTAGTATCTCTCAATTGATTGAATCATTTCTACTCAGTATGAAAATTACAGTTCCCAAAAAGTGATTTACATAATTACGTTTAAACTGATCACCAGTCAGTTTCCAGTCTTTTATATTATCAGGTCTATCAAGGAAATTCCTCAAATTCATAAGCAAACTTTGTTACTTTTACTTAAATTCTTGGTTCTTTCTTAAAAATTCAATTAAACTGGGTATTTACTACGTGCACTGTCTTAGAACATTATCTCTATTTCCTTATACGGTAGTTAGTACCAAATTACATGGTCCTCTCCAGGAAACTTCCTAGGAAATAATATTTTTATTTCATATTTTTATTTTATATTTATTATATAGGAATTACAGCACTTGTTAAATAAAGTGTTACCTGAACTTGTTATATTAAGTTGACTAAAAAAAATAAAATGGCAAATGAATGAAACTAATCTCAAAAATAACAACAGACGTTAATGTTCACTGTGATGGATTTCTAATCTCAAGCAACTCTCGTAATATAGAGTGAAATGAATGGAAACCAAAAGCTGCCTGGAAGGTAGAAAAAACATACTCAATAGTCTACAACACTATGTTATGTTTTGGAAAATGGATGGTAGTAATGTAAAGTATACATGATCCATGGTAAATGGGCTAAAATGTAAACACACCGGTGTGGTCATTTAAACTACAGCTTAAACAAATCATAAGTGCTCTTTTTGACCCATTTATTTATTGTCTTATAAGTAGTAAGAATTTAGTGTTTGTACTTATGTAATCATGTATTTAGCTGCACTGTTCTAGTATTGTACATACTTACTAAAATTATTTGGTTATTATTTTCAAATTTTCTACCTACGAATTTCTACTTACAAATTAGTAGCCTATCCCTGATAGTGTATGGTATGAAGTTCAAAAGTCCAAACAAACACACTGGGGCGGTATTGATTTAGGGAGATGCCAAATGAATCTGCTGTTGAAAAGTCGATGGTGAGGCACGTGGCAGGGGTGAGTGCTGCTGCCGTCTGCTTTGTTGCTGCCCAACACTCTGCAGCTTCACAGTGGAGCACCAGAATGGTGGATGTGTTTGGGCTTCTTTTGTCCACCACGGTTAGGGTGAAGTCACTTTTAGTTCAGGAAGGTCCAACTAGAATTTGAAACAGCAACTGGCAATATTTCATTGCACTTGATTTTTCAGAAATTAGTTAATTTGACCATCTTTGCTTTGACGGAGTAGAATGAGCTAAAAATAAAAACAAAATCTGCTCATGTTAATGAAAGGAAAGTAAACTGATCCCACCCATGATATCGCCACAGGACATTGTTAGCAAGTGATAATCTCATTAGAATGTACTAAATGCTCACTGCTCAGCTGGTTTTCATATACTTTGATTCCTTGATGTGAACTTGTTAATTTATTTTTTGGACTTGTTGGGGGTTGGGGTTGGGTGTAGAGGAAATTACATAGATGTAGGTCACTACCCTTTCTTAGAATTGAAATTGTTAATGGTTGTATTTTTATTATTATTGAACATTTCCTGAAAAATAAGTCTTCATTTACAAGTCACACAGTTACTTAAGTTGTAAAAAGTCTAACTTAAAGGGGTGTGAGTATGTTTACAATTTTGTGTATTACCTGTTCTTTTTGTTTTGTAAAGATATAATTAACACCTGAGATTTCATTTGAAAAGACAAGCCGATAAATCTCTTTTTTATTTGCACAAGTTAAAAGTGAAAAAACATCTGACAAGTGCAGCTAAATTTTCTTGCCTTAGAGGTTGTAGAGGCCAAACTATCCAGTGAGGGAACAAAGGATTTTATTCAGTGGAAACTACACTGCAGCTAAGAAACTGCGTTGCAACAGTGTCATAAAACGTGGATGTCGTGGCCCCTTCTGACCCCTAAAGTATTTAAATACATTTGAAAAAGTAAAGCTACCTTTTGTGACAAATAGTGAAATCAGCCAAGTACATCTCCCCCTCTGGAAATATGGAGACCCAAAGTGTTCAGTGTTAACTAAATGAAATAAATAATCATTTAATTAAATACAGACAAAATGTGTAATATAACAATGAAACTGTTAAATAATTACAGAGATTTTTGAAACATTGCATGAAATAAAAATTTAAAAATTAAATAAAAACTGCTGGAATGAAAACAATTACCTGTAATAAATTGTTATTGTGAAAAGAAATTACATTTCACAATAACATTTTTAAAATTGATTGGATTATTTTAGAATTTTATGGCTACATTATATATTTTGTGTGTATTTATTCATATGATTATTTGTTATATTATTTTTTGATTTAATATTGACTGGGGGTCTCCATATGAAAAAGCCAAATACTCTTGTAAGTGTCAGAAAATGTACTTGATTTAATCAGTTGCATTTCTGTAGTTTCTCAAGAAAATCGAAAGAAGCTACACTTGAGTAAACATCAAAATGAGGCATCAAATCATTTTGTAGTGTTTAATTTCACAAAACTGCAAAAAATGTCAAGACTGATGGAAATCTGATATCCAAACATTAATTTGTGAATGGTTTTTTTGCATCGTATGTGCTTTCTACAGAGCCACGAAATGATTCTGTGCCTCATTTTGACTTTTTAAGTTTACCAAGACGAAACCTCATGGTAAAATAAAGACATCCGATGTTGGTTTAATTGAAGGCTAAACTTCAGAGATATTATTTCAAGTTGGTCGCTCTGCGTTTTGCAGCTCTGAGGAGTCAGGATTAGATGATTAGAGAAAAATATGTAGAATTTTGAGGAATAGTCAAAATTTTATGGAAAAAGTCAGGAGTTAGAGAAAAAGATACATTTAAGAACAAATCAGAACATTAATATTGAAATTATGACTTATTTGTTAGACTTCTGACATTAATCTCAGAACGCAGTGGCCCTAATCATCATCCATATGCATACAACAGCAACTGTATCAGTGTCTAGCAATATTAGTTGACGGTTCTGCAGCATCTGTAATACCTGTGCAATTTTGAATTCAAAATGGTGATAATAGAGTAACATACCAATGGTATCCTTTTTTGTATTTGCCCATTGACTTCAAATTCCATATACTTTTTATTTCTGCCAACCATTCTTAAATGCATACACTAAATTTCTGAATTATGTTCTGATGTGGTTTCACTTTATTTCAGTAACTCATGGAGACTTAGAGTCAGGTAATCCATCACATGTATGGTAATGAAATGCAGAATTTTCAGATCAATCTACACCTTCAACTGCATCACCATGCCACGAAAAAAAGAACCTTGAGATTAGCTAACACAAGCAAGTGTCAAGTCTCTGCAAGTTGATTATCTAATTGTACTGAAAAAAATGAAAAGCAATAGCTGCCTGGACGACATTCAAAAAACTACAATTTGGAAAATGGTCAGCAGCAGTGATGTAAGCAAAAAACACAGGTACAGTCCTTTAACTGCGTTTTGAAAAGGATGTGTATGGTTAATGTCATATTATTAGTTGTTCTTAGCCATGTGTGGTAGCATGGAGCCCAAGAGTCTGCATGTTTTCAAACCAGCAGGTATTCCCTGACCACGTTGAAGGTGTGTTCATCAGTATATTGGAGGAAAACCTGCAGACTCTTGGGCCACTGTGGTTTGTGACTGACCACCACTGGTTCGCTGGCCATATTAACATGACAAAAGATTACTCATGTCAACAACCCTGGGATTGAACTTCTTCTCTGAATAGCTGTAATATTGCATTTTTCTTCATAGGATAGTTGAGTTTCCAACTCTCCAACACCTCTGAATGCAATGCTAATCCAGCACAACAGTTATTGTTTAAACCTTGAGCAGTGGTTATCAGGGAAGAGTTTTCCCTTATGGAAGTTAGTATTTCAGTTGCCTTCAATTTGTAATTACAGTACATGGTGGCTGACTAAATGAAGTACTTATTTAATCCAATGTGTTTACAGAATGTGTTAATTGGGGCCACTTGAATCTCAGATTGTGATTTTCGAAGTTTTTTAAATCTTAGTTGAACAGACTAAGCACTTATCTACCTGGATGATTCAGCATACCTCTTCTTATGGGTAAGGACTGTATGATAGACATGTAGACAGTTTCTGTGGCGTTGTTTCTAACTTTTTACAGTGGTTACTTAATTGTATTTGTAGATTTCGTGTCCTTTTTTTATGAGTACTTGCAACATGACTGTTATATGCAGATTCAGCATTTTTGATTTCCTTTTTTATCTTTGAATGTTCAAATGACCTGTGTTTTGTTTAGATTTTTTTGTAAATATTGTTCAACATGTCATGTTTTGTTTATTTGATATGAAAAAGGTTTTAAAGAAAAAAAACACCATTGTCTAGGCAATTTTTGTTGAGAAATAAAACAAAAAGCATGAGAATTCCACGGTGTGGTGTTGGTGTGTGGATTTTGTTTAAATATCTGTTGACAAAATGATTGCTGTTTTGCTAAGAAGCATTTAATCTGAATATAATATAAAGTATCTATATACACAGATACACACAGATTCTAATCAAGTCTTCGGCTTAGAAAAAGTATTTTAAGATTATAAAGTCCATGTTACAGAAGCAAACAGGAGGAGTTTGCTCCATAATCCATTGTGTTGTTTCTGCACAATCTTAAAAATTCAGTCAATGATGTCCACATTTTTAAAGATTCAATCCTTTCCTGTTAGTACCCACATGTAGGCGTTCTAAGGTGCTTCAAATCCAAAACATACTGGGCTTTGGCACTGAGTGCGCTGCTTCATCATAGCTGACTGTTTGACTGGTTTTGGCCCCATGTGACTTGAGAGGTGGATCAATGTTGATGGCTGAATCATTGATACAATTTCTCCCCAGTTTGTGACCCAGTTGGGCTGTGGAACACAGCTCCTATGGACATGATGTTAGCCTTGTTGCTTCACTTTTTCATGATAGAGGAGATATCCAGGAACATGCTCTGGGAAAGAGAAAAAGACAACTTTGACTTAGACCGTAGCTGGTGCTGGATATAAAACACACATTGCATACCTGGAATTCAGTAAAGCATCTTTCAGTATGTGTCCAAGGTCATTGCTTAAATGAGTGCCCCTAACATTCTTCAAGTGTACAATAGTCTGTAAACCTAAAGAATATTTTCACATCTGGGAAGAACAAAAGAATGATGAATAAATCATTTACGTATATGGTAAATGGATGGACTTTTACTTATATAGCTTATATATATACTTATATATATAGTATATTAATTCCAAAATTAGTCTATGGAAGAAAAACCTTATGTGCAGATGTATATATTTTTCTGTTAAAATGTACTTGATACTTATTTACACGTGGTTTATTTGTCACACCATTGTTGATGAGGCACTATAATGATTTTTTTAATCTATAAAATTCATACTGAATCTAATTGTGCAATATATTTTACAATTGTTACATTAATTAATTAATCAATTAATTTGTGTTTGAATGTTGTTAATTTCTTAAAAAACTTAAATATAAAGTATTTTTATTTTTGCATCTTATAGTTGACATATTTATATAATTTTATAATTTGTATTTTATTTATGTATCTGATATTGTACGAGAAATATTACTTTCTAAATTCAAGTCAGTGTCGAACGTCAAAATATGGAAGAGTGGAAAGGCTGGAGTTGCTTGAGCCATTTTGCTTCTTTGCGTCAAAATAGGATTTTCCACCGGTGGTGGACTTGTTCAACCGTGCAAACACAGCCTCCCTCTTTCATTCGTTCAACCAGAAATGTGGGCTTCTCTTTACTGCATGCATCTCTACCCCAGCCTCAAAAACGGTTGGCTAATTCGGAATATCCAAGCGGAATATGCTGTTCTCATGACCCATATCAAATTTGGAATATTGTCATATTCGGAATAATAGTTGGAAATTTGTGTGCATGTACTGTTTATCAAATCTTTTTGGCTATCATATTGGGTATTTTAGTCAAATTTTTGGTTAACTTAGCACTTTAACACCAGCAGAAGCGTCATGTTTTCTAAATATAACTGATAAAGATGATAAAGTATATGCTCTAGACAAACAATGGGAGATGAAACCCAGGTGCGGAATAAGCTGCTCCCAGATTGTGAGGTGTACTCTTTCCTTTATAACTTTGCCTTTGATGTTCTGGATGGGTGTGAAATGTGATTTGGACACATGAGACAATATCTGCTCTTTACTTGCCATTGACATTCTTCTGCCTCCAGCAGGCGGCATCATGGGCATGTCTCCCTGCAGGGAGCCCAGTTCATCCGACTCCTCTGAGGTATGTAAGGAAGGGCTCGTGGAGCCACTGATGGAGGACAAGCTCTCAGATGGTAGCCTGATCATAAAGCTGGTCTTCCTGGGGTTAGGGATCAAGACCTCGCTCCCCACTGACTCCCTTCGCTCGTCCTCATCCAGGTCTCCGATAGCGCTGGGCCTTAAGGTGCTACTGGACAGCAGAGCTTCCAAATGGCTAGAGTGAGAGTGTTCTCCATCATGGGGATCCTCATGGGGATCCTCATGATGGCTTGTTGTACTTCCATCCACATTGGATACAGCAGAAGCCCAGGCTGGATGGTGGTCCACCATGGCTGTGTGGACCTCTGGATCTTCATGGGTTTGGAGGGCTTGGATTGCACAGTTTTGGTCAGACCTCGGGGGCATCCTAGGTTGTGGGCAGATATAGCTGGTCTGACCGTGTCCCAGATGAGCCAAACTGTTGTATCTCGGTGCGTCCTGGTTGGTTTTGAGCCCAATGTTGTAATGAGGAGGCTTCATGTCTGCCTCTGGAATCACTTTGAAGGTCTGTGTCAAAGGCCCGTTGTGAGGTGATACATTGCTCATTACACAGAGGTGTGGTATGGATGCCTTCTTCTTGGACTTGTAAATCAAACTGTCATCCTCCATGTACCTCTCTCCATACAGTGTCTGTTTGATTTTCCTGATGCCCAGGTGGGATATTTCCAAAATGTTGAGGAAAAGTGACACACCAGCGATGGCAATCATGAAGACCATGAAGATGGTCTTCTCTGTGGGCCTGGAGATGTAACAGTCTACACTGTTGGGGCAAGGCAGCCTCTCACACTTATAAAGTGGCTCCAGTTGAACACCATAGAGTATATACTGGCCCAGGATGAAGCAGACCTCCACCACAGACCGTGTAAGGATATGGATGATGTAGGTTCTCAACAGAGAGCCTCTGAGAGGAGCTTTCTTTACCTTCCTCTGCTCATCCAGCCTCCTCAGCTCCCTCTCCATTCGCTTATGTTCACCCAACGCCAACTCAGCCTCGTCCATCTCCTCCTTCAGCTGGGCCCGTTTGCGGTGGCGCTCCTTCTCTAGTGTTCGGATGCAGTAGAGGGCATGACCCATGTAGACCAGCGAGGGCGCAGAGACAAAGATGACCTGCAGGACCCAGAAGCGAATGAGGGAGATGGGGAAGGCACGATCGTAACAAACCGCCTTGCAGCCAGGCTGGTCAGTGTTGCAGACAAACTCGGACTGCTCGTCGTCCCATACGTCCTCAGCTGCTGCACCCAAGATCAGCATGCGGAAGATGAAGAGTATGGTAAGCCAGATCTTGCCCACAATGGTAGAATGAATGTGGACCTCTTCTAGGATGCTGCCCAGCAGGTTCCAGTCACCCATGGTCAGCTTCTCACCACTTCACTGCCACATGTCCTCAAACTGTGGAGACACAGCATGCACATACAACACATTACCCTCACAAAGCTGGACTACATATTAGGTACATTTTCACTATTAAATTCTAAAGGAAAGCTGCAGTTTATTACAACTTGGGTTTTATTCTTATAGCTTGGGCCAGCAGTTTGATGGGTTATGACTGTACTCACTAAAGTGATTTCTGAGATCTTGGGACACAGCAACAATACTAAAACACAAGCAGTCAGATGATCAGACAGGTTGCAAACAAGGTGACAGTTTAGTCAGATTAGCTACTGCGTCCTTTGGAGGTAAAACCAAAAGTGGGTGCAGCAGTAATGCACCATAATACCTCATTGCACAGGAAAACGCACAAGTGCCAGAAAGTTGGGTTGTAAGCTGTTGTGGATGTTTACAGTTTGAGTTGTAATTATACCATGTGCATTTTTTTGCTCTTCCAAATAAATGTAGCTAACGTGGGGGTTTGTTTACAACCTCTCTGAACAACAGACTGCTTGTTTTTGTTGCCCGTTGTACCTATTTTTAGTGATGTTGCGGTGCTCTAAGATCTCAGGAATTACCTTGGTGAGTACATCATAACCATTAGAATCGGTGGCCAAATCTACGAAAATAAATCCCAAGTTATCCTTTTAAGAAAGGCGTTTACACACCGGAGGCGTTTTTTTCGTGCCATTAATTCGCATGTAAATATATTTTTTCGATCTGCTGTTTTTGTCATGAGTACTTTCACACAGAAAACAAATATTACGCGGTTAAAAAGTTAGCCGATGAAGATTATCTTGCTGAACAAAACGTGTAAGGATCATAAACCTTTGTTTGCAACAGAGCTTATTTTCTGCAATAATCCAAAATCCAATGGAAAAATCCCACTGGCTTTTTGTCAAGGGAACCAGGGCGACGCTAACTTCCGGGTTGGCCTACAAAAAAACATCATCCCTGCAGCACTCTATACTTTATGACCTCCCTACCCTGTCTTTGGCTCTCAGCCTCAAGCCCATTAGTTCCTACTGAATTCATAAATCTTTAAAAACAGCTCACAAACATAGTTTTTTTTTTAATGGTAATTTCCGAAAACATCTGGCCTCTGTAGTTTAGCAAAGGAGGAAATAGTGCATTTGCTGGGGACTATGGATTCATCCACATTTGGTGCTCTAGTGTATTTCTGGCAGCAGAATGGTGTATGTGGCATTGAGTCAAAATAAACTACAGAGTGTGTTCATGGTAATGAAGGAACATGTCACCCAGTGCAACGGTGTGGCTCACTGATGTGTTGTTAATAGGTTTTGGACAACAATGGAGCTCTATGGCTCAGAGGAAGACGATGTATCAGACTTCAGATATACGCACAATACTTGATAGTAGGATACATTCATTGTTATTTTGTATGTGAACATAGGATTTGTTGACAAGAAGAAAAATGTGGAATATCACCAGAATCAAAAACATTTACACTGAGAGTGTATTGAGATACATACTGGACCAATCGCTAAAATGAGTGGAGTGTTTACAAGTTGATGTAATGCTCCTGGAAACATCCAAAGATCGAAAACAGCTATTTCAATGAGATGTTCTAGATATATAATTTAAACTTGACATAGATAGTTGCGGAGAAATTTGAAAGCTGCTTTGTTTTTCCATTTTTTTAAATTGCAGTCACCACTGACATCCTAGCGAGTGGTGTCAGGTGTAGCAGGGTTTATGTTGATGTGTCACTGAAGGAGATAACTGTCAGTCATGTTCTGTAAAGCCTATGTAAAAAACAAGCCCTGTCCCAAGCAAATGCCTGGTCGTACCAAAGAGAAGAAGAGAGAAGCTTTTGTTTTAGATATTCAATGAAAATAGTTAGATTTGAATATAGGGCTTCTATTATAGCCCAGTATATCACCATGGCTGCTGTCACAGAGCTCTAGCATTTGTTTCATTATTCGGTCCATGGTGCAGCTCAGAAATCATCTCTGGATGATATCGTCACAGCAGTCTGGGGTTCAGAGATACTTGTTTAAAAAGAAGATGACTTAGCTCCAATCATCACTGACATGTGAACCATGAATGTTTCAACATGTGATCGAAACATTGGTGATACAATCATATCATTGGAGCTCTTTTCAAATATGTCATTGCCATGACCAGCACCTAATTTTTGGTGTGTATTCACCAGACAATCTATGATGATACAGAAGCATTTACACACAAAATACATTTAATCTGCAGTGTACCATAGAAATAACAAATTCTAATTTATGGTGGATTTTCCCTTCTATGCAAATGAAATACAGCAAGTGTAGTCTGGTTTTCTGTTGGAACAAGGTCAGAAATTCAGCTGGAACCATTACTGTCTTTTTACAATAACAATAATAAATCAAAGTATGACATTTACAATTTCTGTTTAGGCCGTCTGAGAAAACTATTTTACATTCGTCATTCCTGGACCAATGTGTTGCACACCTTTGGGAGCATGACATTACACCAAATGACTCAATGTTCAATATATCAACCATTTCAGCAGCACTCACATATCACTGGTATGGGTTCCGTCTTTGCCTCTTGATGCACTTCATCATGTTTATATAAGCATCCTAGGAATTTGCTGTGTCTCTATGGCTACCCCATGGAGGTGTTTGGTGGGCCTCTTGTGTTGGTCCCAACCTCAGGTCCACATCCCGCTGCTCTGTCTTTGTCTCTTTGTGTATCTGTGTGTGCTGTGGCTGCATGTGTGTTGGGAGTGCTCTCCCGTGTTACATGCAGGGTTCACAGGATGTGATCATCGATTGCCTCCCAACAGGACAATGCCTCCAACTCCCCTCCCTTCTCCCACGCCAGCAGTGCCAACTCCAACCAGTGCCATCAATATTGCCCTCTCTGACAGAGAGATAGGTGATATTCGTTTATGGTTGGTCTTTCACATAGGGCCTGCTTCTGGACCCTCAACATAAAGATGTATCTGAGCCGAAAGGGAGGCCTTAACATTTTAGTTCAGCGCTATTCACCTATCAAATGTGGATAATGTGGTTTAATGGATTATGTCCCACCTGCCATCTTGAACACAGCTTTTAACTTGGGATGTGGGGCTTATGCATGCGAGTCTACATGCATGCTTGACTGCCTGACACCCCTACTGTGTAAATTCAGTCCAACCATGTGCAGGGACATCGTAAAAGTCTTCATGTGAAAATGACTCAAAAGTGGAAAAAAAGAAACACTCCCACACGAAGATCATGGTAGGACTTAGGAACTACTTTTTGGATATTGGATTTTGTTATAGTTAAAGCTGCTCCGGTCAATATTTTTATATTAACAATTGGTCAAATGTAGTGAGGAACCCACCAATTATCACCAACTCTGCACTTCCACTCAACTCTACTGAGCTTTTTAGCATATTTAAGTTCTTTACTGTTTTGGTTTAGTGTCAAAGCTCTCATCAACTTGGCAGGCAGATGTTTTGTGAAAAGGTTCTGATAAACCCTACACTACCTGCTCAACAGCAAACAGCAGACAGACACAGTCACAGCGACTAGCTGGTGAACATCAGTCGGATATTTTTTTCTCTGGAGTTGGTGGAGACCAAAAACAGACTAGAAGAGAGTGAATATTGGCAGGTAGACACAAACACAACTCTGAGTGAATGCTGAATGCTAAAAATGTCCAGCTGTTACAGCTTGTTACAATCAGTTGCAGCTTTAAAATGACTCAGAATTTTCACATCCAAATCTCCCTGAATAAAACCTTTAAAAAAATTTTTTATGTTATAAAAGTTCCAACATTTTTCCAATATTCTCCAGTTGAATTTTAAAATTCATAAACAAACCAAAACAATGTCAACATCAGTTTCCTTTACACTATTGTGACGTCACGCTGTGCAATTCACATGGGAATATTTTTCCCTCAAAGTTAAAGATTTATTTCTCATATCTCTTGTAAATGTCTTAATACTGTTGGAGCATTGTCAATTAATTCTGTAGATGCTTTCTACAGTACACGCATTAGTTCAGTTGTGCATGTTGTAATGAGTAGGAAATGTAGTCAAAAAACTGTTGACACTGACAAACATTGGCACGACATAGGCATGAGTGTTTAACATAGTGAATGCTGACACCATCCTGGTCAGGGAGGTCCACAGACCCCCTCCCTCAGTGCACAGTGTAAAGTAAAGCAATAGTACATATTACCGGCTTGATTTGAGAGCCCTGGTGCTTGGTTGCATAAAATGACCAGCTGTGCCTGGAGGGCCTATAATTAGGTTTCCATCGCACTCTGACAGAGTCAATGGAGCATTGATTTGATTTTCCCTTCAGAAGCTGTGGCTGTGGTCGCTGAGGCCAAATGTCAGATGTCACACCAGGATCAATGGATTACACAACCAACGACTGCTTCATCAGGAGCTCCACCCAGGGCCTGACTGACAGCTGAGCAGCTAGGGCGGAACCTCGTCCAGTCTGTCTGTTTGTTGAAACCAGACCAAACTCACCCAAGTGTTGGTCTTAATATCATTGTTAGGACTTTCAGTTAATTTAGTAACCCCCAACTTACCTAGCAACTAATGGTGGAATGTAATGATGTACATTTACTGTATGTACTATAGTACTATATACTGAATACTATACAGTATTGTACTACTGTATAGTACTTACTGTACTGGAGTATTTGTGTTTTATGCTACTTCACTAATTCAGAGGGAAATGTACTTGTTACTTCACTACATTTATTTGACAGCTAGTTACTATTTTGCAAATTTGGATTTTACATACAAAACGAATGATAAACTTATAAAAATAATACATTGTTATAGATGAAACTTCCTGATAGTACACTTGTTGTGTCATCTCCATGAGTTAACTGATTATGATTAGCTCCACCTCGACCAACTATAACATTCAAATACTGCTTACACTGTAATGCAGTATGTTATAATTGTACAAAGGCATGTTGCCTTTATTTGACAGTAGACAGTTCAAAGAGACAGAGTGAGAGAGAGGGGAGTGACACGCAAGGTCCTCTGCCAGAATCGAACCCTGGATGTTATCTGGTACGCGCCTTAAGCATTAGGCTACCAGGACGCCCCCATACTTTTATTTTTAATGCTTGAAGTCAATTTTGCTGATAATACTTTTGTAGTTTTAGTGGTAAGTAGTTTTAAAGTAAAATAAGATTTTGTAATGGAGTATTTACAATTTGGTACTGCTACTTTTACTTTTAGGTACCTTGCGGAGTTTTTGACTAGTAGCGCTATGGAGCTATGTCTTTATGGGCCACTCCCGATTTTTTAATCTCTTACCTTTACTATTCTATTCAAATCTTAAAGTCTAGATGAAATGAAAAATGCCTTTTTAACCCTTTTAGATCACATCCCTGGTCATATTGTGCACTTATTTAACAATATATGCCAAATAAATAATATAAATAATCAGTTTCTTTGTATACCTCTGTGGTAGTGAATCAAAATGATGCTGTTTTTAATGACAGGTGTCACCTGAGGCTTTAATTCACAGACAAAACAACAGTATGTATTGTAAGACCCTGACTGCATTATTAAATGTAATATATGTCATATTTTACAGATTACTGATCCTACTGTAGATTGTAAGGACATAGTTATTATTGTAGGGCCCAAATGTTCTACAATATAATTTACATTTGTCTTAGACTGGAAAAAAAAAATGTTTTAGCAATAACTGCAAATTTCAAGACTGTAAATAATAACACACATTGTATAGTATTCCAGTAGTATTTCTAAATCTTTTCCTCAGCAGATCAGAAATTAAACCAATTTCACTATTTTTCCAGAGAACATTCAGCATTATTCTTTGGCATTCCTCTGAATCACCTGTGTGGGGCGGAGCTTATAAGGTGACGTCATCAAACATCTGGTTTAGCTGCAGTTAAGCTACTGTTCAGCAGAACCTCTATTCACTGTGACACAGAATTCACATTCAACTGAGCATGCAGCTGTATTTTAAACCCCTACAAGTTCCAGTTTACCTGAACCTGTTTTCACCACAGTTAAGCTAGTCAGATGCTAGGTGTTTGTTCTTACTGTGTAGCCTGTTTGGCCCTGCAGTCCCCCACCTGTCCACCAGATACCCTCACTGTGTTTCCCACCCCCATGTTCACCTGACTCCCCTTGTGACAGGCCACCTGCCTGCACAGCTGTTTACCATTAATTCATTAGTGCCCATGCAGTTTCCTTGAGTTATTTCTCAGTTTGACCCAATTCCAATGTACCCCCTTAAGCATTAATTCTACAGTGGATCAGTCTTTTTACTCAGGAAGGTTCCTAACTAAGTGAAATGATCCAGAAGTATCTAAGTGGCAGCCATGACAAGAGCTGGTGGAATTCTCTAAAAGCTAAGGAAAGGTGCTTCAGTGCTTCCTTTCTTATCTCCTTTAGCTTAGGATACACTGGACCATCCAAAATAAAGGAGATAATGCCAATTATCTCCTTTAATAATAATAATAATAATTCCTTGCGGCAGCAACATTTAAAGCGACCACTGCAGACCCATGTCAGTAACATCCATGTTGCATAATTACGTAGCCTAGTGTAAGGTCAGTGGGATTCTCTCAGCAAAACAGCATTTTTGGTGGCCGTCTATGGAGAGGGACACCAGAGCCTTTGTCTCCGCTTGCACGGTGTGTGCCCATGGAGAAACTTCTCATCGCCCCCCCGCTGGCCTCCTTCGTCCTCTGCCTGTCCCCAGTCGGCCCTGGTCCCACATCGCCCTGGACTTTGCGACTGGTCTTCCCCCCTCTCAAGGTAAATCGGTTATCTTGACCATTGTTGACTGTTTTTCTGTGCATTTTGTGACCCTGCCTAGACTCCCCTCAGCCCGTGAGACTGCCAACCTCTTTGTGCACCACGTGTTCCGCCTATATGGCAAACCATCAGACATCATCTCGGACATATGGCCGCAGATCTGACGATACAACCACAAAGTCGATCATCGATCTGCGGCTTAAGGTGTTCTGGTACCAGGTACACTTATGAACAACCCTATGCTCAAACATGGTGTTTGTTATGGCCAATTCATGGCTAGCACAGAAGTCCAACAACAAAGCACCGCTCTGGTTCTGGTTCTGGGGAGGACGTTCCTCCCAATCACCCCCTCCAGGTTTCTCCATTGTTTCCCTCATGAGTGTTGAAGGCCCCCAGCAGAACTATAGAGTCCCCAGGCGGTATCCCTTCCAGGACGCCACCCAGCAACTCCAAGAAGGCCGGGTACTCTGAACTGCTGCTTGGTGCATAAGCACAAACAACAGTCAGAGCCTTCCTCTCCGCAACTTTCAGTTGCATCAAGGCGACCATCTCGTTCCCCGGGGAAAACACAGCGGCGCTCAGCCAGGGGCTTGTGAGTTTCCCTACACCCGCCCGGTGCCTCTCACCCCGTGCAACTCCAGAAAAGAATAGATTAAAGCCCCTCTCCAGGAGTTTGATTCCAGATCCAGAGCCATGCGTAGAGGTGAGCCCAATTATATCTAGCTGGTACAGCTTAATTTATCTTTATATTATGTATTGCAATATTGCTTGGGCAGCCACGTGTCCCACTTATCTCAATAGGATTTTCCTAATCCAAAAGAAATTTTTGAGAGAGATTAGCTTTGCTAAAAGATGTGACTCATCTGCCCCTTTCTTCAGAAAATACAAACTTCTCTCAATTTATTATGTGAACATATACCAGACTTGTGTATTCATGTATAAATATGTACTATCTATGTACTATGTACTATATGTATCTAACTCATGACTTGCCTAGCGTTTTCCAGAATTTTTTGAAGTCTTCTTCAGACATTCACTCATATTCCACAAGACACTCTAAGACTTTCATCTTCCGTATTGTCGGACTTCCCTTAATCAATATTCATTGAAATACAGAGGACCATGTTTTTGGAACAACCTACTTCCATTACTACAAACTACATCTACTTTATCATTATTCAAAAAACATCTGAAAAGGACTCAGTTTATGGATTTCATTGTAATGCATCTCAACTTGTAAACATATATTTCTATGTAAATTGTACATTTCTACCAAAATTCTATTACTGCTTAGTCTTGAAATTTTGATTACACAATCTTTGTTTTTACTTTTTTTTTTTCAAGTATGACTATTGATATTTTATTGGGGGGGGGGTCTTCAAAAGTGTAGCATTATTAGTCTTACACATTAGTATGAAATACCTGGGTCTTAATACGCATGTGTGTAAATTGAAGTA
>LKNJ01003354.1:4788-19158 GCA_002120245.1 Maccullochella peelii
ATATATACACACACACACATATATACACATATGCAGGATAGAGGCTCCATTATCTCCGGTCAGCTGTTTAGTCTTCTGCTGTTTCTATGTTCTTATTAACGGTGTCTGTAATGATTGATTGATCAAAGCTCTCTGGTTTCACTGTAGACAGATTCCAATCAATTAATCGATCAGTAAAATCAGTGCTGTTTTCTTCCTGTATAAACGTTAAGAGGACCATCCTCAGCTGAAGAAAAATATCTGAAAGGTTTAAACCATTTTATGATTCATTATCTGTGTGTGTGTGTGTGTGTGTGTGTGTGTGTGTGTGTGTGTGTGCAGAACCCGTTGGCCTCAGCGAAGAACACCAGCATGGTTCCACCCAGAGAACGAGAGACGGAGGGACGAAACCGAAACAACGCCCGCAAGAGAAGAGACCTGGAGTCACGAGACACACAGAACGACCTGCAAACACTGGTACACACACGCACACACATGTTTATTGTGGTTAAAGCTACACGAATTGATCTAGAATAATGTTCTCTTGAGAAGTAAGTGGTGGTCTGGTGAAGGGAAGTCAATCCGAGCTAACCGCTAACATGCTGTTTTCTACACGCACATAAATGATTGTGTGCGTGTGTGTAGGACTGCACCACAGCAGACTGTCTGCGGCTGAAATGTCAGGTCGGTCGTCTGGAGAGGGGGAAGAACGCCATCCTCTTCATCTACTCCAGACTGGCTGTCAACACCTTCCTCATGGTAAACACACACACACATCCCACTCTGAGTGCTGGCCGTATTACTGACATCACTATATGGATATATGTTGATAAAGCAGCTTTAAAATGATCAAACTGATGCTCGGTGCAAAGTGAACTGTTGTTCTATCAGAAAGAAACCTGAGAAATGTTCAGTTTCTTGGATTCATCCATTAAAATGAATTTACAAAACAGAATTTGTTAAGTATCCTGGGCCCTGTTTCCTGAAAACAAAATGTTTACACTCTCTGACGTGTGTACGCTAAGTATGAAGCTACAGCCAGTTAGCTTAGCATAATCAAAATCAGAACAAGGTTTATTGCCAAGTAGGTTTTCACATAGAAGGAATTTACCTTCTCAATTTACCTTGTTGCTGTGGAGCGTAAAAGTCAAAACTATTTAAAGAAAAAAGAAAATACAACTACCACAAAAGTTAAGTTGACCAGAGAACAAAGAGGCTGCAGAAGTTGCCTGAGAATCCTGCTGTTTTTAGCTTCTCTTCAGTATCACAGTGATCCAGTGATGGTTGTCTGGACCTCCACAGGTCCACTGCAGCCAGGAGCTGCTGACAGCTCATTCACTCTGTGTAAACAAATACAGGCTGACAGACCAAACTCAGGGCCCACAGTGTCCAGCTGTGGAAGCTGCCGTTCATCTACAGTGGCTCCAGACTTCCTGCTTCCAGCCGTGTCCTCTCATATTTGGACCTGATGGACAAGGGGTCTTTTTTTTTTCTTTTCAGACTGAGAATCAGAATCGCTCGTACGTGGTTCGATCCACAGCCTCCTTCAGTGTCATCGAGATGCCGTACAAGAACCTGGCGTCAGATCTACCGTCCAACAGCACTACTGTAAGACACACACACACACACACACAGACATGTCATCAGCATACAGTAGAACAATAACTCCAATAGCACCGCTGCAGCCTGAGTCAGGAATGATGTCATTAGTGCGGCAAAACTTCATACTGCATTTAAAATGAATTCATTTCACTGTAATCACTGCGAACAAGTAACACTTCACTTTAACCCCTGTATTATATTATATAACCCCCTAATTATCATTTATAAACACTATTTAAACATTTACTGGATGGTTTGTAACGCACCATCGTGGCAGATATAAGTGTGGTGGAGGCTGCTGTATAAACAGCTGTAATAATATGAGATGTCTTCACAGGAGAAGCTAAAATTGTTGACATATACTGAACGTTAATGGCATGAATAACTCTTCAAAATGTCCTCAACGTTAAGCTGCACTGAAATACTTCACGTCCATGTCTCCTCTCTCCATCTCATTCAGTGAAAACTGTTAGTTATTTCTGTCTTTATCCAGCCTCAGTCCTTATAACGCTGTTTGATAACTGTCCATGTGAAGATCAGACACAACGTTATTCCTCCCTGTCGTGTAAGAAGAGTCAGTATTTAAATGTGAGTGTGCGTTTGCAGGTGAGTGTGTCGGTGATGTGGGTGGCAGACGCTCCTCAGCCGGTACCTGGCTGGGTGGTGGCTCTGGCTGTTCTGGCAGGACTGCTGCTGCTGGCGCTGCTCATCTTCATCATGTACAAGGTGAGAAACAAACCCAGAGTCCAGCTGGGGGGTTAGTTGAACACCTCAGCGTGTGTCTCCAGGTGTGTCCAGGTGTTGGGGAGTTCTACTGCACGTGTGTTAAAGTCGTATAAAGCCTTCAGTGTCTCAGAGGGAGCTGTGTGAAGCCTGATCAATGTCCTCGAGTGATGTCACTTGAGTCAGCGTGGGTCGGGGCTGAAACTGAAAACTTTTAGTTTAAACTGTCCGTGGTGAGTCTGCCAGAGTCCCAGGAGTGAGATGATGAAGCAGTAAAGGGACGTCCCCATTCTCTCGTAGTCTGAGGTCCACACCATGTGATCGCAGCGTCTCTTTCCACACGTCTCCTGTCTGTCTCTACTGTCAACGACTAAATAACGGCAGAAATGCCTCAAACAAATCTTAGAAACGCTTCCAACACCTGCTGCTGTTTGTTAAACGGTAGTTTTTCACATGTAAAATAGTATGCAGTCTTTTTAAAAATGTAAAATGCCACATTGAAATCTTCAGCTCCAGGACTAAATCTTCTGCCTGTCCCACTTCTTCTTCTCCTCCTCTTCAGCTGGGTTTCTTTAAGCGGGTCCGCCCCCCCCAGGAGGACTGCACTGAGAAGGAGCAGCTGCAGCCGGAGGAGAACGGCAACACCGACACCTAGAGGTCAAAACATCAGGGTAAAATGGCCGCTGAGAGGATTTCACTGTATTCACTGTTGAATGGCAGATACTGTTTTCAGTTTTAATAAGTTGTTCTTTCTTTTTATTTTAACTAGTCATGTTGTGTTTGTGCCAAAAGAGAAGCTCCGCTGGTCACAGACGAAATCCTCAAAGCCAAGTCGAAAGAACAGTTCAACATTTTGGGGAATTAACGTATTCTGCTTCTCTCTGAGAGTCACATGATCAGATTGATGCCACTCTGTCTGTACGCTAAGTATGAAGCGGCAGCCGGTTAGCTTAGCTTAGCATAAAGGCTGTCCAAAGGTAACAGAATCCACCTACCAGCACCTCTAAAGCTCACTTTGTATGACGTGGCATCATTCTTCTCATCTAACTCTTGGAGAGAATAGTTCCCAAACTGTCGAACTTCTCCTTTAACAGAAAGGCCGAGCTCTCTGAACGCTTCATCGGTCCAAACTTTGGTCATCTGTGTTTGTTCCAACATGCAAGTGAGGCAATAATGTCACTTTACTTCCAGAGATACGAGGCTTTCGTCTGCACCAGAGCTTGTGGAGTTTGGCCTGATATGTAATTTGTACGTTTTGTCCAAACCCAAAATGATTGATGAACTGTAGGTGCTTGTTGCCCAGAAAGTCCAGAACCTAAATATCGATAAATTCAAGTCATTTTTCAACCAGCTCTGATCAATCAATCTGTTTTCTAAAATAATCTGCACAGAACAGTGAAGTGTTGCTCCTGTGGTGGAACTGCTCTGGGTTTGTAAAGGACTATGGGGGAGTTTTTCAAGAGCTGGACTCAGACTGACCTCTGAGACAGTCAGCCGGTAGGTCTCCGTTAGCTTCCACAAAGCGCCGGCTACTCCACGTAAAACACTGATAACAATAAAAACAAACAGAAATTTAAAAACCACACAGAATTAATTGAACAAGAAAATGAGTGATATGATTTTGAACGCGTAACTTATTAAAGATGTAAAATGAAAACAAACGACAATGCTCGCTAAGCTAAGTGGCAATCAGGTGATGAACCAGAGGACTGTGGATAACATCACAGCCTTTATCCGTCTGAAACGTTGGAGTGACGTGATTAATTGTGTTTGTCTGCCAGCAATAATCAGCAAAATGAAATTTGATAATTGAACGATCAGTGAGCAATAAGTGAAACAGGAAGTGGCTGGTTAGCTGCATTCAGGGCTCTATTTTTGGATCAAGGTGGTATGATATGGGATAATGAGGAGCGTTACAGTAATATATTTACCCTGATATATTCTTTTCCTTCCTGCTTTGTGTGTGGGGAAGCCTGAGCGGCATTACTGCTCTGCTTTGGGGTGCTGGTTTGGTGTTTTCAGTATTTTGTTTGTATTTTCTACAAAACAGTGATGATAAGTAAAGAGTGTCCGCTTCATTTCAACACGACCAAGAAGTTGTTTTGCAAAGTTTGTTTTGTGTTTGGTTGGAAAATCAATGCAAGTGATGAGTTTAGAATTTGCCTTGTAAAACTGACCGTTCGCTAAAGTCTCAGTCTGTTAGCATGATATCATGGACCTGTTAGCATGATTCATGCTAACAGACTGAAGCTAAAGCTAACAGGTCCATCATGATATCACGTAGGCATCAACTGTATATTTAAGATCAATTTTACAAGATTCTCGACTTCAGACAGCTCAGCTGGAAACATTAAAAAGTCAGCCGGAGACGACATCTTTAAACAACTAATGGTGCTAACGTTAGCTTAATTAGCTAGCTAGCTACAGCTGATAAAATCTGGTTAGAAATGAGAAGCTGCTTTTGTCTAATTCTGTCAAAAATCAAACATCCATTATTTAAAAACTTACTAAGAATTTTGGGCGTTAAATCTGCCGCTGTGTCGTACGAGAACAGAAAGATTGACAGGCATAGCAACAGTAACTAAGGAGGGCGGGGCTTGACGAACAGTCGGTCAGTTACAGTTATAACTTTCCCGCGCTGCACTGAGGCTTCTCTGCTCTTCCACTTGTTATGGTTTTTTTAAATAGTGTTATTTTTCCTCAGATTTCAGAGTCGTGACTTTGCTGAGAACGAAAATGCGAAGCAGGTTGCTGTTTTATGTTTGTGTGTGTGAATAAAAAAGAAAAGAAAACTTTGCTATGAATTTACCCATATTGGGTTTGCATCATGAATAAATGTTTAAGGTTGATGATCATTTTAAAATATCTATTAATCCAATTAACAATCACAATGACATAACTCCACAGGAACACTTTAGTTAGCACATTAATCATCATATTTTCTTTCACTGGCATCGTATCCACTGCTTTCATGTCTGTCATCCCTGTGAATATCCTCCGCTGCCACTAGATGTCACTACTACCATCATCATTTTGTTAGCAAGCACTAAAAGTTAGGGATGCACTAACACTGCTGGTGGTGTCACGGAATTGCTCCTCTTCTTACTCTGACTCGAGTGTTGAGTTTCTGATGGAGGAAAATGGGCTTAATCACTTTCCTGCTGAGAGTCAGATGTTCAGATTTACGCCTCTCTCATGTCTGTTTGCTGAATGTGAAGCTACAGCCGGTTAGCTTAGCTTAGCATAAAGACTGGAAACGGGGAAACGGCTAGCCTGGCTCTGTCCAAAGCTAACAAACTACCAGCAGCTCTACAGCTCACCAATGAACATGTTGCATCTCGTTAAAGTGCAAAAACGACATGTTGGGGGTTTGGGGGTGGGGGGTTATGTGCCGGACTATTTCCTGGCCGGGTGCAGTGACTTCCTGGACTTCCTTGTTGTCGGCGTGAGGTTGCTAGGCAACCATCAATGACTGCAGTTTGTCTCTATGCTGAGCTAAGCTAACTACGTGCTGGTTGTAGCTTCATATTAAAGACATGAGAGTATCAACCTTGTCATTTAACTCTCAGTAAGAAAGAAAGAGTGTTTCCCAAAATGTCAAATTATTCCTTTAAAGCCTCCAAAAACTTGGTTTCAGATCTGAAGTATTTCTCTGTAACAGTAAATAAGCAGCAAAGTAAAACACTTAAAAACACTTGATTGGTACAAAGAAATTTGTGACATCGCCTTTTTCCTATTGAACCCCCCCACTTCAAACCAGTGAGAAGTTAAACGTTTTCAGGGTCTTTAAGTCTGCTGCATTTATTAAATGTAATAAATGATGAATGGCTTCAGTAGCATCTGACCAGGTAGATATTAATCAGTCGTGACAGTCGTTCACTGCACTGTTCAAACTTTGTGTAAAGGTTTTTCTGTTCTCGTGTCTCCGGGGTTCAGCAGGACTGACGTCAGTTCACTTTCAACTCAGTCACTTCAGAATATTCACAAAAGCTGAAAGCTATTGAAACTTTTGTGGACAAAAGTTAAACATTGAATATGAAACGGAACACAGTAAATTATTGGGAACGTCTTTAAAAAATCTGACAATAAAAAGCAGTAAAGTGACTGATCAGACAGGAAGTCAGTCCTGCTGCCTGTCTGCCTGCCTGTCTGTCTGTCTGAGGGATTTTTACTGTTTTATATTTAATACCACTGC
This sequence comes from Maccullochella peelii, assembly GCA_002120245.1. Classification (NCBI taxonomy): domain Eukaryota; kingdom Metazoa; phylum Chordata; class Actinopteri; order Centrarchiformes; family Percichthyidae; genus Maccullochella; species Maccullochella peelii. The sequence goes on from LKNJ01003354.1 coordinate 11,288, forward strand.
CTGTCTTTCTTTCTGTATTGAGAAATATGGACTATTTTTGATGTATGTACTCTTTCACTTAGAGAATAAGAATTAACTATTTCATAAGGAGATGATTTCACCTTTGAGCTGAAATAAACTGATTTGTTCACATTTTATTCAGTGTTTTGTCTTGATTTTGTTCTTTTGAACTAGATGGTGGATCTTACAGGTAGGTGTTAGCGATACAGACATAGTGTCCTTGTTTATTCAAGGTTCACATTTAAACTAAAGAATAAGCAAGACTAACAGCCTGCAGCCACTAGCTGCTATGTTTGGTCATAAACTAAAGTGTTGGACACATTAAGATCGGGGGCCACAGGCAGTCCCCTACCATGCCCCGGTCTTTCATTCGTCTCACAGACGCTGCTGTTAGCGCCTCAGCTAGCCATTAGCCCACTTTCTGCAGAAAACACAGGAAACCTGGCAGCTCCTCACCTCTAACACTGTGGAGTAAACAACAGGACGGTCTGTTAAAGATATGGGGAGGGACGCCACATACGAACAGGGACGCAATGGATTTTTCTTTAAAATATTTAATGTGTTTTGAGCAGAACAATCATTCTGTCATCCAGAACATCATCGGAAAAGGGTGAAACGCTGGCAGTTGTTTCCTGTTTCCCTCTGATTGGTCAGTGTGTCAGCAGGAAGCTGAGGTCACTACCTGGGTCGTACTCCACTGAGGGCTTACCCCTAAAACACACAACAAGACATGCTGATCACCGGTACTGGTGCTGCTGGTGTGTGAGAGTGTGAATGAGTGTGTGTGTGTGTGTTACCGGCTGAACAGTCTGGCCTTGGTGGTTCCCAGCAGTGTGGCTTTGTTTCCCTCCACCAGCAGCATGGATCCCTCCCTCAGACCCTGGAAATGAACAAAATGACAAAATTCTCTTATAAAGCTGCTGTTTCAACTTCATGGCCTGTAGATGGAGGCTAAAGCTAACAGGTCCCAGGTCATGGTGTCATGCTAACAGACTGAAGTTAAAGCTAACAGGTCCCAGGTCATGGTGTCATGCTAACAGACTGAAGCTAAAGCTAACAGGTCCCAGGTCATGGTATCATGCTAACAGACTGAGGCTCAAGCTAACAGGTCCCAGGTCATTGGTATCATGCTAACAGACTGAGGCTCAAGCTAACAGGTCCCAGGTCATGGTGTCATGCTAACAGACTGAGGCTAAAGCTAACAGGTCCCAGGTCATGGTGTCACACTAACAGACTGAATTAACAGGGGAAATGAGAAATAAAGGCCGGTCTCACCAGGACACATGGAGTCTCAGGCTCTTCGTGGTACTGGGTGATCCTCTGCTCTCTGGTCTCCTGCACAAGAGCCACAACATCATGACAACAGACATAAAACTATGTACATATCCTGATACACAAGACTAATCACTCCCTCATTCACTACTCCTATATAACAGACAATCAGTAGTTTACTCTTCAGCAGGGTTTTTCAAAGTACACTGTAGTCAGATTGTCTCTAGGGTGATAACTGATATGGCAGGTAATCGACCAATCAGTGCGAGCTAAATGATCACCGCCACATCATTCTCACCAATCAGCCGGCCAGACAGAGTTTTACTACGCCCTTATCTGGACAGTGAAGGCTCCTTTTTATAAACCGACTGTGTTTTATATCAGCACAAAATTCACTCTTTTTCTTATGAGCTTCTGCAGCAGCTCAGTGAGGAAGAAGTACTCGGATCCTTCACTTAAAGTACTAATACCACAATGTAAAAATACTCCATTACAAGTAGTACAAGTATTGTCTGCTTCATATCGTATTCTCAGTTTAACTTAAATTTGCCAAATTGTCCTTTATGTTAACTATTATTAATTATTAATGTTTAGGTGTCACGTGAGGTTTTGGGACTGACCCCCATGTGGCGGCTGTTGAGGTCGGGGTCCACGTAGTGCGGGTTGATGTTGAAGGGGACAAGGCCGATGGCGGAGAAGGACGGAGGGTAGACGATGGGCATGTCGTTGGTGGTGCTGATGCTGATGGTGGCCACGTTGGTGCCAGCACTGGACCCCATGTAGGGGACGCCGTCCTGGAGGAGGAGGAGGAGGAGGAGGAGGAGGAGGAGGATGATTTAAAAAATAAAAGGAAGTAACATAGCGTCTCTCCTGATTGGCTGCTGACATTCAGTGTGTTTCCATGCACCTGTTTGTACCAGTGTCTGGTTATAAAGAAGTTTAGCCAACTTCACTAACAGTCAGACAGTTAGTTCTGCAGTTCGGCCATCTTGAGACAAGACTCTGTTTCAAAACCTGTCTTTGGCATTTCTGTAGTTCCATTTCCTGTCATTTACCAGCTGACATATAAACAGCTGGTGTGTGTGTGTGTGTGTGTGTGTGTGTGTGTGTGTGTGTGTGTGTGTGTGTGTGTGTGTGTCACCTCCAGCACTCTCCTCCTGATCTCGGTCACCACCTTGTTGTCATAGAGACTCTTCAGCAGCCGGAAAGTGTTTCCTCCTCCTACAAAACCCAAAACCCACACAGCCATCAGTATCTGAAGTCCAGATTCACTGAGAGGACAGGCTGAAGGAAGAAGGAATGATAGGAAACGAGGAAAGGAAGGAAGGAAACAAGGGTGAAAGGAAGCAAAGGGTGCATCTCAGTTCCCTTAATTACATCCTCATTTCCCTCACTTGCGTCCTTCAGCAAGTTTTTATGTCTTTTAGTCTGTATTTGCATAATTAATTTTATCCACAGAGTAGTAAGGTGAATAGTTATCAGTGCTAACGACATCATCTGTCTCCTCCTACAAGACAAAACAGAGGGTGAAATTAGTCCCTGAATGTGAAACTGCAAACAAACATCCACATTTAAACCTGTGTTCTGTATTTACACTGTGTGCAGATCAGAACCTCAGTTCCTCAGAAGGAAAGGGAGGGATGAAGGAGTTAAAAAGAAGAAAGGATAGAAACAAAAGAACGAGTGGAGTTCCTCCAGCTTCTAATCCCTGCTGCTCTGTCGTTCCTCACCTATGAAGATGCCCTCGGCCTTCTGGACGGCGTCGACGGGATCCGAGGCCTCGTGGATGCCGTCCACCTCGTAACCTGCAGGGGCCAAACACACCAGAGGCTCCACATCAAACACACACAGACTGTCCTGCAGTAAATCCTCATCGTGATGGTTCTAATGTTCAGTTAGCAGATTGAACTAGGTGTGTCTCATAAACTAGCAACCCAAAGGGTTAACATGCACATACAGAAAGCCATAAAAAATAATACATCAAATACACAGAAAAACTTAAAGAAAATATACAGTAAAATACCTAACCATATGCTATAGAAAATGAGTAGAGAATATGAATGAGAACATGTCCTGATATATTGATAATGTGACCCACAGACCTACCCAGAGTCTTGAACTTGTCCCTGGCGGTTTTGGTGTAGGCGTCTCTGTCATGGAGAGCGTAAGGAACAAACAGCACCCTCTTCACGTCTCTGAAATACACAGAAAACACTGTCGTCACATTTCATCATATAAATATTATTATAAAGTTCCACCTGTGAGACTTCTTATCTGATGATGAAAGTCAAGTGATTAAACCGTAAAAGTGTTTACTTTAAAAAACAGATTATTTGATTTATTATTAGAGATTTAACAACCATCTAGCATAACCTGAAGGTCATATCTTATATACTCTATGTTCTAGCCCCACTTTAATGCCAATAAAGTCTCTACACGCCAAACTCCATTGAAAAATCTGGCATTTTAATGACAGTTTATATTTAATACAAACCTTCAACAACAAGACTTTAGATAGATAGATAGAGTGTCATGGTTTTTACAGTGTATGTTCTATTCACAATTCAATGCCAAAGAAGTCTCTCCAAACCAAACTGCCCTGAAAAATCAGGCATTTTAATGATCGTTTAGCACGATTCCAGACCTTTAAGATTAGTTTCTTATCGATTAAAATATTCATCATAAACTGCTACTTGTATGCCGAACTGTTCATAGAGGCATGCATGTTTGCTGGTGATTATGGAAATGTTAAATTGCAGGATTTTCAAACGGAATTCGCTGTTAGTTTTTTTATTTTATTTCCTGTGCTCTTTGCAAACCTTCTGTTACGGTGGCTGAATGTCGCTGCACTAAACTTACTTTCCGAAGAAGTGTGAGATGTGCTGCTGACAGTGGTCCAGGTACCCGCTGCCGTGCAGGGTGGAGTTGGACACCAGCAGGAGTCTCCTCTTCATCTCTGGACACAGACACAGACTCAGCTCAGCCGGAGAAACAGAAGAAACCCGCTGCAGAGTCCAGAGGTCCGGGGTCACAGTTCGGCTGTGATTCCGCTGACAGCAGCTGTCTGTCGGGCTATAAACCTGCTGTAATCTACACTGCTGATAATAACCCACCTGCTGCTGCCACTCTCTGCAGCACTCACGCTGTGCTACAGGACACACGCACCACCAGACCCCGGCTTCATTTATCTACTTTAAGTTTAAGATTCACCCAAACAAAAACTTTATATAAAGACGAGTTACGTTCAGTCTCTTTTCCGCTAGCTGAGACAACACTAGTACTTCCGGCCCAATTCTTTCAAGATAAAAGCGTAATAATCATAACTAAACGAAATAAAACATTTGTACAATTACTGCACATATTACAATATATGTGTAATGCTTTTTTATTTATTTATTTTCCATAAACCTTTATTAATCAACACAACTTTCCAGTGCATCATAACCGAAGTGTTAAACCGTGTAAAAGGAAGGTGCAGTCAAATCACATGAAAGCAAATATAAAACGAAAAAGATAAAGACAATAAAGAATAAAAAAAGAAAGAAATGAAACTGTAAATACTTCTCCAATATGAGGCTGTGCTGCTTTTCTTTGTCCTCTGATGCTAAACTGAATAAAATAATAATCTGAAGACGTCACTTTGGTCTTTAGGAAACTGCAATGGGTATTTTTCACCAAATGATTAATGATCAATTGATTAATCAAGACAGATTAATCGATAATGAAGATAATCGTTAGCTGAAGCCTTAATATATATTCCTTTTGTTTTTATGAAATTTTAAAGTTAATCATCAATCAAATCTGTAAAATCGTGCAGCAAAACAGTAAACATGTTATCTAATAGAAAACATTTGAAATTTGAGTCATGTGACCAGTTCTAGGTGAAGTTACACCACGTGGCCACCAGGCGGCGGTGCAGGGAAACTACATGTACTGTAAGTACTGCACTGAGTACACATTTGAGGTACTTGTACTTTACTTGAGTCCTTCCACTTCTACTGCGCCACATGCGCTTTTACTGCTCTACATTCATCTGACAGCTTCAACATTAAGATTTAACAAACAAAACGTATTAAAACCTTTAAAACATGATGCACTGTAAAAAATGAAACACAAACATTGAGCTTAAACAATTAGTCAATCGATCTGTTGATTCATCAATTCTCAAAAAATGACTGATTTAATGATATCAGATTTAATAGTATATGTATAGTATTTTAAGATGTACACTTAAAGGGGACATTTCTCATCACTGAGTACTTTTACTTTTGATACTTTTCTGTTTTTACTGAATTACATTTTCAATGCAGGACTTTTACTTGGAACAGAGTATTTTTACTGTGTGGTATTAGTACTTTAACCCTGGAGTACAGGGAGTACTGAGTATAAATACTCTCTCCTCCTTTCAAACCAAAGGTAGTTTTTATTAAAGAAGCTCAGACGTTTTAATGTTGAAAGTGTTCTGTTCTTTTATTGAGTCCGTTTTAACATTATAATATAATATAATATAATCTCTTGGTTTGATGATCTCAGTGTGTAAAACAGAAACTTGCAGTGAAGAATCGTGAATGAGATGAAATGGTAGTACAGGATATCTTAATGTTCATCTCTAGCTCTCACTCAGGCCTTCAGATTGGTTTGGTGAAAGGTAGAAAGGTTTATTAGTCATTTGGAAACTCAAAATCACAGTTTAATAGAAATTAAATACTGTACTCAAGTACAAACTTGAGGTACTCGTACTTTACTTGAGTATTTCACATGTCAGAGGGAAATATTGTACTTTTACTTGTACAGATGTTAAAATGAGCTCCACCATGACAACATCCAGATGCTCAGACGGTTATGAATCTGGAATAAAATTAAAATAATAAACATATAATCAGTGTAACACCTTTGCTTTTGATGAATATGTTTCCGTAGTTGAATAGTTAGTGCAGGAAAGCTGAGTGCTTCCGCAGAGACACATGTGGAGTCAGAGAGGAGCAGCGGGGGGCGGGGCTAAGACACATCTGGATGAAAAACATCTGGACCCTCTCTCTCTACATACATGAGCGCTGATACCGGGGCCGAAGACCGACCGACCGACTGAACAACTGACGGACAGACCCAGCGCCTGTGTGTTTTTCCGGCTGACTTTGCCCGCAGATGATGGCTCGGTGCTGGACGGTTTTGACCGGGATCCTCGTCCTGCTGACTGTCGGTGAGTGCTGCCTGTTCTCCGGGCTTTTCTCTCTCTTTCCCTCGGAGCTGTTTGTGGAGGTTCGGAGGGCCGGAGAGAAGGGATGGATGGGTGGGGGGGGTGTTTTGTTTGGGAGAGATCTGCAAAGATCCTTTATTAAGTTAAAGTACCAATACCACTATGGAAAAGTACTAAAGAACAAGTAAAAGTCCTGCTTTCAAAATCCTACTTTAGTAAAAGTTTTCTCAGCTTCAGTTAGTAAAAGTATCAGCAGTAAAAGTACACAAGTATTATCAGCTTCATGTAGTAAAAGTCCTGGTTCTGCAGTAAATGTGACTGATATATTAGTATATCTGACATTATTAGATTGTTAATACTTAATTAGCTACTTTTAACTACTTTATATACAGTTAGCTAGTTTTAATTACTTTATATACAGTTAGATAGTTTTAACTGCTTTATATACAGTTAGCTAGTTTTAATTACTTTATACACAGTTAGCTAGTTTTAATTACTTTATACACAGTTAGCTAGTTTTAATTACTTTATATACAGTTAGCTAGTTTAACTGCTTTATACACAGTTAGCTAGTTTTAATTACTTTATATACAGTTAGCTAGTTTTAATTACTTTATACACAGTTAGCTAGTTTTAACTGCTTTATATACAGTTAGATAGTTTTAACTGCTTTATATACAGTTAGCTAGTTTTAACTGCTTTATACACAGTTAGCTAGTTTTAACTGCTTTATATACAGTTAGCTAGTTTTAACTGCTTTATACACAGTTAGCTAGTTTTAACTGCTTTATACACAGTTAGCTAGTTTAGTCCAGTGGTTCCCACCTAGGGGTCGGGCCCCTCCAAAGGGTCACCAGATAAATCTGAGGGGTCATGAGATGATTAATGAGAGAAGGAAGAAGAAAAAACAAAGTTATGAAACACATCTGTTTTCAGTTACTGGACTTTTCTCTTATCTTTGATATTGATTGATTTCTTTTTGTGAAATGTTGGATAATTTGACCCCTTTGGGCCTCAAACTGTTTCATTTAAATGAAACCATGTGAGAAGTTGAGAGGTGAAATGTCTCTCTGCTGGAGATGATAACAACTCAAGAGACTTCTGAAATGTGAGAACGGGTCAAGACTGCTATTTTGTAAGAGGCATAAGAGGTCACAAGGCAAAAAGGTTCAGAGGCAGTGGTTTAATATTTAACAACACATTGTATTTTATAAGCTTATTTTTTAATGTAAAATCTTTATCTGAACACTAACTAAAGCTTTCAAATAAATGTAAAAATATTTCCCTCTGAAATGTAGTGGAGTAGAAGTATAAAGTACCATCATATCTTTTACTTAAGTAAAAGTAGAAATACAGCTGTTTAAGAATACTCTTACAAGTAAAAGTCCTACATTCAAAATTT